>ML832510.1:30831-52284 GCA_009831015.1 Picea engelmannii
CGATTCAAGAGTTCATTTCAACATTTTTTCTAGCAACATTATGAGGTTCTTAATTCCACGATTTCAAAAGGTGGTAATTTTAGCCTCGAAAAAAAAAGAGTGTTGCTAGTAGCACCACTTTTCCAAATAGACATAAAACTAGCAACTAAATGTGACCTTTAAAAAAATTAGAACTCTAGAGGGTTCTAGTCAAATTTGTAACTATGTTACGTGAATAAATGTTTAAAGTTGTAAATAGTGTGATTCAATTGAGGATGATATACAACAACATTTACTTTATTATATTGTGTCCTTTTCTAGTGAGGTGATCATCTTTCATAGGTAAGTATATGTAAGTTCTTGCATATGAATAACACATAGAATATGTGGAATGGATCATATAATTTATGTTGGAACATAAATAATTGGTGGTTCATCACACATATCATGGGTTCAGTCGATCAAGAGGTCGACCTACATCTGGATATAGTCGATCGGGCGATCGACCAGCACATTGCACCAATCGATTGAGTAGTCAACGTGTCTGTCGGTGAGACAATCAACCAACAATCGAAGATAGTAATGTGGTGAATATACCATCCCAGTAATCGACTATGACTTGGATGCATAGGTAGTCAGGTCAAGCATCCTTGTCAATCCGACTCGACAAAGATGATTTGGAGGAGTCAACTCTAACAGTCGACGATTACATGTGGAAAATATCTTCTGGATTCTGTGGAAGTTGGTTAGATAATGAGACTATAAAAGAATACCCCTTGGGTCATGATCAAACAGGTGAAAAATTGAGATTGTGTAATAGATCATACAGATCAAGATGTGCAACATTCATTTTGATGTTCTGATCACACTGCGCTTTGCTTAAGTGTTGTAACAGTTTCTTTAGACAACACCTGTATCTTCAAAAAAAAATTGTTCCTCTTCAATTATCTATATAAACGTGTCCTTTGTTTCATGTCAAGTTCCACCCTATTTCACAACATGGTATCAAAGAAGATGGTTTAAACTTGATCGGATATCTGTAAACCTTGTTGAATCGGATCTGTTGTGTGATTGACTCTGGATCGGTGGTTTGTTGATTGGAATTTATTGAAACAAACTAGTCTAGATATCGAAGATGGATTTGAAGATCGATCCTATTGTTTTGAACGGATCAGATTATGTAGTATGGGCACCAGATATGGAAACCTTATTGAAGAGAAAAGGACTGTGGCAGTATACGAAGGTGGTGATTCCAGAACCAATAGACGACTAGGTAAAGTTCATTGTTTATGGTAAGAAGGATGAGGCGGTAGGAGTCATTATGACCTACATTTCATGGGGGGTTCATTTTAACCTCAGTGGAATCAACTTTCCTCATCAAGTCTCGAAGAATTTGAAAACTTTATTCAACCGAGTTGACGAGAACCACATCGTAAAGTTGGAGAAAGATTTGATCCCTCTTGATCCTCATTCCTTTGAGAGAATGGAGGGTTATTTAGCACGTGTCAAGGAACTCCAGTTGAAATTGGGAGGATGTGTAAAGAACTATCAGAAGAAGGATAGAAAGCTAATCGAGCTAATCCTGATGAACTTGAGAACATTGTTCGACATGGTCGTGTTGAAGTTTTGCACCAATTGGAAAGCATGAAAGGAAGATGGTAAGGATTACACCTATGAAGCTTTATGTGGTATTTTAATTATTGATCAGCATAGATTTCTTGGAGAAGGTAATATTGGTGGTAAATACCAAACCCACTTGCTTAATGGAAATGGCAAGGTGGATACTAGAAATAGAGTTCAGTCTAATGCCTCTACACCGACACCTTCATATCATGATCAGGGACCCCAGAGACAACCACAATGAGGTTGAAATAAGAAAATGTTTCAGTACCATGGAAATACTGGACATGTGGAGAAAAAATTCTATAGGAAGCGAGACAACTTAGAGGAGAAGGTTAAATTCCTTGAAGGAGATGTGTTCATTATGCATTGATCTGGTGATAATTTCACCTTCCAAGTCGGAACTTGTCAGGCCTTGTTGTCTCATTCTGCACAGAATGAATGGGTAGTCAACTCTAGGTTCACCCATCACATGTCTAAATATGTATATTTATTTATGAGACCAAATAAAGATGAGGAGAGTAAAATCTATGTTGTTGATGATTTTGTTTTGGATGTTGTTGGCCAGGGTGATGTTGTTTGTTGACATGGGATGATTGTCAATGTATATAATGTGCCAAATATCAGTGCCAATATGTTGTTTATTTCTCAATTAACACAGACATGTAACATTGTGGAATTTTGGCCAGATCGGTTCTATGTTCGTGATTTGAAGAAAGGTAAGTCTATTGTCATTAGCAGGATTCTTGACCCGGTGAATGGTTTATACAAGTTTTGTAACTTGACTCTATCTAAAACCAAACCGAATGCACTTATTTCTCGCACCGATGAGAGAAGTCAAATTTTGCATGAACAACTCAAACATTTGAATTTTCGAAGTATGTGGGCATTGGAAACTCAGAACTTGGTTGTTGGTTTACTGAAGGTCTTCCCCTTGAAGGATTATGTAAGGGTTGTGTACTTGGGAAGCATCTGCAGGCGCCCTTTGATTCGGGAAAAATGTGGCGAGCACAGAACCTACTAGAGTTGGTTCAAATTTATGTATGTTGCATCAATTTACCTTCACTAGCAGGTGCAAGGTACATTTTGACTTTCATTGATGATTTTTGTTGCTTCACATGGGTCTTTTTCCTTAAGAGTAAGAACCTTGTCTTCAAGAATTTCAAGGATTTTAATGCCTTTGATGAAAATAAATGTGGTTGATCCATCAAATTCTCGAGATCAGACAATGGTGGTGAGTATGTAAATCGACCTTTTGAAGAATACCTACTTCGATCTGGTATTGACTGGCAGCAACCAGTTCCTCGCACTCCTCAGCAGAATGGTGTTGGAGAACGAAATAATTGGACATTGGTTGAAATGGATATATGTATTTTGTAGGCTAAAGAACCACCCCCTCATTTATGGGATGAAGCAGTCTACTGTGAAACTTATCTGCTAAATTGCATCTCGACTCGAGTTGTTCCTTCCATGACTCCAGTCGAACAATGGTATGGGAAGAATCCTTCAGTCAGCCACCTATGTGTCTTTAGATGTGTTGTTTAGGCTCGCATTCCTTATGATTTCAAAAAGAAGTTGGATGCAGAGAGCCATGCTTACATCATGATGGGATACTCTGAAGAGTTGAAAGCCTATTGACTAGTTGATCCTGTCAAATGACAAATCATTGTCAGACGCAATGTATAGTTTGATGAGAAGTCTTTTAGCATTAAGTTTTTGAATGCCTCTTTTGGATTGCTACAGGATAATCCCTTTGATGTTGTCTTTGACACTAGTGCTCTTGTTCCATTCTCCAGTATTTTGATTGAACAATCAAACTTCCATGTTCCGACTAGACCATCAACCTCTAAGTCGACTAGTCTGTCATCCTCAGTTTCGAATTTTCCATTGATTAAAGACCTTACAAAATTTTATTGACCTGTTGAAGTGAACTGTAGTTCACCTATTTCTTGTCTGCTCAAATGGGTTGCTAAGACAATTGAAGTTGTTGGATCCAATGTTGGATATGCCTTTCGTGGATGACAAACGCGAAGTCAAAAGTAACATGCAAACATTGCCTTGATGACCTTGTGTACTTGAAACCTTTGATCATGTCACCTACTGAGAGACTAAAGGAAAAAATGAATGGGAGCAGGAAATGAATACTGAATTTGATTCTTTATCGAAGAATCATACTTCAAAATTGGTTCATTGGCTGCAAGGAAAGAACAATGTGAAATGTTGATGGGTCTACCAGACCAAATTTACCTTTGAAGGTGTTTTTGAGAGACATAAATCACATCTAGTTGCGGAGGGATTTTCTCAACAAGAAGGCATCGACTACAATGAAACCTTTTCCCATATTGCAAAGATGAACTCTATTTGATAGATTATTTCCCTTGATGCTTGTTTTGGATGGAAAATCTATCAGATGGATGTGAAGAGTGCCTTTTTTCATGGAGACCTATCTGAAGAAATTTTCATGGAACAACCACCTAGTTTTTTGATGGATTCAAATTTGGTGTGTTGATTCAAGAAGTCATTTTTATGGTTTGAAGCAAGCTCCCAGATCTTGGTATGTTAAGATCGACTGTTTCTTTCTTCAACTTGGTTTTAAACAGTGTGAATATGATCACAACTTGTATTTTCTCCAGACCAATGAAGACACTTTGATTGTTGTTGTTTATATAGATGACTTACTCATTACTGGAAATAATAATAATCGCATCCTTAGATTGAAGAAACAACTTGTTGAATCCTTTGATATGACAGATCTTGGTACTCTGCATTATTTTTTGGGTCTTCAAGTATTACCACTTTGTTATGGATTTTTCATTTCTCAATCTAAATATGTGATGGATCTGTTGACACATTTTAAGATGGTTGATTCCAAGCCTTGTGCTACTCCTTTTCAGTCTGGAGTAAATCTTACTAAAACCTGTCAAACACCCATAGTCAATGCTACACTCTATCAGCAATTCGTCAATAGTCTTATTTATCTTACTCATAGTCGACCTAACATTTCCTTTGTTGTTAGTGTGGTTTCTTGATTCATGCAGGAGCCCAAATAAATCAACTGGAAATCACTAAAACAATTTATTTGATATCTGAAGCGTGCCACTCAAGTTGGTATCAAATATTGTCGAAGTTCAGATTCGCTAGTCAGCTTAACTGACTCTGAATGGGGTTGATATAGTAAATATCATAAGTCCACTTTTGGATTTGTGTTTAGCCATAGAAATGGACCTTTAATGTGGTTGTGCAAGAAGAAGAAGGTATCAACTAAAAAAGTAGAATATCGTGGCATCATTCAAGCAAGTACTGACACAGTTTGTATTCGCCAACTTTTCGGAGAACTTGGCCTTCCTATTCAAACCTCGACTACAATATATTTTGATAACCAGAGTGTTATATAGGTTTCTAACAATCATGTTACCCACAGTAAGATGAAGCATGTTGAGATTCATGCTCACTATTTGAGACAATTGGTTCATGAGAACGTCATCTCTCTTGAATATTGCAGAACAGAAGATAAAGTGTTGATATCTTCACCAAAACTTTACCTAAAGCCAGATATATCAAGCTCAACACAATGCTTGGGCTTCAAGAAGCTTCCATTATGGGGAGGTGTACTAGTGACTTAATTTCACCTCTTGAAACTCCAAAGTTGTGTGTTGATGGGGGGTATTGGAACATCAAGCATTGATTTTTCATCACACATTTCCTGGGTTCAGTCGGTCGAGAGTTCGACCCACATCTAGATACAGTCAGTCGGGTGATTGACCAGCACATTACACCAGTCGGTCGAGTAGTCGACATGCCTATTGATCGGGCAATCGACCAGCATTTAAATATAGTTGAGTGGTGAATTGACCACCTCAGCAATCGACTACAAGTTGGATGTAGGCAGTCTGGTCGAGCATCCTTGTCGAGTCGACTCGACAGAGTGTATTTGGTAGAGTCAACTCTAACAGTTGATAGTTACATGTGGACAATAACTTCCAGATTCTATGGAAGTTGGTTAGATCTTGAGACTATAAAAGAAGACCCCTTGGGTCGTTATCAAACAGGCAAAAAATTGATATTGTGCAATAGATCACACAGATCAAGATGTGCAACATGCAGTGTGATGTTTGAATCACAGTGTGTTTTTCTTAAGTGTTGTAAATATGTCTTTAGACACCAACTTTATCTTCAAAAAAAATTTGTTCCTCTTAAATTATCTACATAAATGTGTCCTTTGTTTCATGTTGTGTTCCACCCTATCCCCCAATAATTTATGGATGCTACGGGAGAAAAACATCCACGTGAAAATCCATAATGTCGTATTCATAATAAGGAAAAGAGGTTCATTATTGGATGATATAAGAGAATTTCATAATATTTGGGAAGATGATCCTCCCTATATCTAAGAAGTGAATGTTGATATTACATATTATTGTAGATTTTGTCGTCATGCCATTGAAAAATAGTCCTCAGTTCTTCCTTTCGTCCCTTCCTTTTTTTTAACCTCATGCCACACCCCTAAAGAAAGGTCCATAATGAGACGCTAAATAAAATTAGATGGCCAAGATTTGAATGAAGAACCAATTCCTCATCAAAATCGGAGTTGTCAAATTCATGTATTCTCTTTCTCCCCCAAGATGGGGCTGTTAGAATATAATGGATGTGCTCGTTTAACCATAGACAATATAGAAATATTGTCACCCAACCATAGGCCGAGCCACCCCCAAGCACCTTAACCTTGACAGAGAATCATTCCGGAAGCAAACCCTAGACTTGATAGCCAAAAAAAGGTGGTGCGCCTTTGTCCAAGGATAGCGCACCAAGCAAGAGTAACAAGAGATGATCAGAGAGTCCAAACCATAACCAACAGAGAGTCCAAGCCAAAACTGAAATCTGCTAGTTGTAGCAGTTGCAACAGCAGGTCTCCTCCAAACTTGCGCACAAACTGGACAACTGCAGTGCGCACAAGTGTTGCTTCTACAGTTCTGAAATACTGGCCAGAATGAAGTCTAGCCTCCTATATTTATACTATTTCTACCAGACTGCCTGGGCCTACTTCTCATTCTGGGTGCTAATTATTTAGTGTATAATATTTCCTTTAGATGACTTCTTCTCTTGGAGGCTAATAACCTAATACAACTCATTCTCTTGAGCCTACTTGTCTTCTAGGGTTATTAATTAATTAGGGTTTCTTCTTGCTTCTCGAAATATTCTATTCTCGTCAAGTTTACATGTGGAGGTAAATACCTCTCGCAACTACCATAATATCAAAACTCCCTCCTAGCTAGGGAGGTATTGAAGGTAATGGTCTTGAGCACAAACATACCATTCACCCGGTAGCATCAACATAGTCGTATAGATTATCTCATGATTAGATCATGAGCACCATCATCACTATCAGTGTCATACACTGCATCATCTCTCAAAACCATACTCCATATGAGTAATCATACATGATGTTGGATAAGTCACTCACTCCACAGAATGACACAAGAACCATTCTTATAATCTGGACATATGTCCTAGAATAATAAATGTCCTAGACCATTTTCCGTCTCGGAAATCTCTGTCCATTGATCATCCATCTAGCTGATAATAATTTCCAACACTACTAATAGTATTCAAGGCAATCGGAACAATGTCACTCAATAGAACACAATTGTGTCTATCCATAGTAGTACACAACTACAATCCAGTGGTACACTACCACAGCAAGTAGCACACAGATACTTGATCAGTGACGTATAGTCACAATCAGTGGAACACATCCACCATAGTAGCATACATCTATTGTCTAGAGACATACAGTCTCCATAACAATCATATCATCTGATATCAACCTGCACAGAAAACATTGTTATGATATAAACTGAATCATCTGGGCCATTCTTCCACTCACATCTGTGAGATCTAGAAGAGCATCTGCCCTCAGAAGGTAAAACATCAATGATCATCTATCTGGATTATTCTTCTCAAGCAAGGAAGAATAATTGTCCTGATTTATAATACTGAACCATTCATCTATCTAGTCCATTCCTCTGGCACTAAACAAAGTGAAACCTAGAGAGAATGAGTCTACCCTAGGGAATTCTTGTCCCTGATTGCTAAACCTAGACCATTCACCTATCTGGGCCATTCCTTCGACACTAAACAAAGTGCAACCTGGAGAGAATGAATCTGCCCTAGGGAATGACTGTCTGGACCATTTCCTAAGGAAATGACTATCATGCACCAACCTCCAAAATGAACTTTTCTTCGAAACTACTCACAACTATGAGCTTCTAAAGAACGATTATCCGGCGAGGCGGACCAATCTTCTTGACCACTACTGAGAGTGACCATCAAGAAGAGAGATTGTCATATACCATTCCCCCACACTGGCCACAAGGGGAATCACTGTCTATGGTACATCAGAAATCCATCGAACCATTTTCATTACGAAAATTACCATTCGATCTGGACCATTTTCCAAACTGGAAAATGCCTATCCGTCAGAAATCTCAAACCACTTTCCAAGCTGGAAAGGAACTGCTCATCTTGGACCATTTTTCGAACTTGAAAAATGACTGTCCATAAATAAATAACACATCAGTGCTCCCTCCCAACCTGGGAGCCATCTCTTCCTTTTTCAATAAGGAATTCATCTCCACGAGCTCCAGCTTGAGTACGCAAAACTCTTTAATTGTGGACAAATACTTTACCAAAATGCATGCTTATATACTCATATGTGGAGATATATATTAGAGAACCACTTTCTCTTTTCTCGACTTCATCATGGAGAATATAATGCTTGATCTCAATGTACTTCGGTCTTTATGGAACAATGGTTTTATAAAGGCTTCATATAGCTCTAATCATTATAGTATATCATAGTTGGATTCAGCTCTTTTGTTTCCTACTAGCTCATAACATCATGTTAGGGCTCAAACTGGAACATATCCATGTGGCACTTCTTCTATCATCATGAGAGTTTGTCATGAATTAGAAATCCATCGTCCTAGACTTCTGAGTAACCTTTCTGATTTTTATCATAGAAGGTTTTCACCACTCTTCTGTTGTGCATGAGAGGCTTTGCACCAAGTTGTTTGAATCCATACAAAATCTTCTTCCATCTGCATACAAGGGTCTCTTTCTGGTATACCTCAAAGCCTTGAGTTTGCTCTACATACGCTCTTTTTTCAATTATTCTGGAGAATAGTATTTGCATTCGTCTGATGTAAACTCCAATCCATGGATATTGTGGGCGATATAATGACTCATGTAGATGTATGTTTGGTTTACTAGAACAAGCAATCATCATAGTCTTCTCCCTCCATCTAGGAGAACCTCTAGTTCTAGATCTCGCAATGCTTACATTTATAAGTCTTCCATACATTGTTCTTCATCACAACTTTCATTTCCTCTGCTTGATTTCTTTTAAGAGGTTCAGATCAAGATGGTATTCTTGTGATTCTCGATATATTGACTAGTTGTTCTGCATTTTCTTTCTTTCTTGGAATCTTCATGTTCTTCTTCATGTTTCTCTTTGGCACTTGGGTTCATGGAGTTTTCTATAGATTCCATGCCTTGAAGATTCCAACTTCTTCCTTTCAAGATGTGGATGGACAACCAGGGATACTTTAAGGGTTCTTTTCGAAGAAGACTTCTTCTAAATTCAAACTGAACACGTGTTGCTTTTCATGATTGATATCATTGATGGGAACATGAATAGATACTTCATCATCTTTAATGGATCACTTTATTTAGGATTATCTCCCTCGTAATCCTTGCTTCATGCATGCTCTTCTTTTGGAATTATGTAATCATCTCCCTCCAACTAAGAGAGCCCACGCTTCCATCTGCATCCTTATTGCCTTCTGCAAAGGGTCATAAGTCCTTTTTCCAATTTCCTCTTGATTGATGACTTATTTCTGTTTTCACTTCTTCTAGGTTTCTTCAGGTTTGATTCTGATTTCGGCTTATCTTACAGCTGTTACTTATGAATTTTCACCAGGGGTTGTTGATGTACTTCATCCTTTCATGTGTATTGCCTGACTTGTAGTCATCATGATGGAAGTCCTTATTTTGTTTTTCTTCCATAGGTGTATTTTCTCTTTGAACATCTTATCTTCTAATAAATAGATATGCAAGATATGTACAGAAAACATGGTATGTACAAGAACTATGAAGAGTATTGTTACCTTGTCTTAGAAGAAGAAGTTTGTTTCATCCTTCTTAGTCTTATTTAAAGGTTCCTTTTCTTCAGCAACTGATGCTTCATGTGTCTCCTTCCTTTTCTTTAGCTCGGGACAATGATTCTTGTAGTGACCATATTTTCAACAGTTGAAGCGTTGTATTTCTGACATATCTTTCTCTTGATTTACCTTCTTCCTTGAGCCAAAATTCCTTTTGTTCCTGAAATTATTGAATCTTGTTGTGAAGGCTTGATCATCATATTTCTTTTGAGGTTTCTCTTTTGCACTAATCCTTGATTCTTCTTTTGCACAGCAAGTCCAAAGTTCTTCAAATGTAGGATACCCCTTCCTTGTGTTCATGCTTGCGGAAAATGCATCCCTTGTCTTGGGAATATCGTTGAGTACTATATTTACCAGTTCCTTCTCTTAAATGATTTCTTCAATATCTTGTAGTTGATCTCTTAACTGAGAGGTTCTCACAAAGTATGATGTTATGTTGTCATCATCATTCATCTTCATGTCACATAGCTCATTCTTCAGACTCATTACTTGTCCAATGTTTTTGACTGAGAAGAGGTTTGTTAGGGCATCGCACATTTTCTTAGACAAATCAAGATGGGAGATGTAGGGTATCAAGTGGTCTTTTATAGAATCCACTATGATACTCATGGCATTGATGTCATTGTATTTGAACTTCTCCATAACTGCAATGTTCTATGGTTCCTTCTCTTTTCCTTCTTCAAACTCTAGTTCTACAATCTTTCTTTTCACGATATCCAACACCTTATTCTTGGAAAGGATGAGATAAATCCTTGTCTTACATGCTCTAAAGTTAGAAGCCCCTTCTAACTTGTTTTCTGACTTCATAGAGTAAGTCATGGTTGCTTTGACTTGGTCAACCCTAGATTTTACCAAAAACTCAAACTTGACATCTTAGCTTGTTGAGAGTACCAGGAGATGTGCTAGGCTAGGGCGCACTAGTCTATTCGGGAATTAGGTCAATCTCTTCACTTAAGGTGCCTCAACAAGAGGGTTAGGGTTTCGTTGTTGCAGTAGAAACTGGCTGCAACTACAAATGCAATTGAGCAAATCCTCCCAATCTATCTTCCAGCTATTAGACTGTCCGAAGATAGCGTGGGCCCATAACCTGTTAGAATATAATGGATGTGCTCATTTAACCATAGACAATATAGCAATATTTTCACCCAACCATAGGCCGAAGCCACCCCCGAGCACCTTAACCTTGACAGAGAATCATTCTATAAGAAAACCCTAAACTGGATAGCCAAACAAAGGTGGCGCACCTTTCTCCAAGGATAGCGCACCAAGAAAGAGTAACAAGAGCTTATTAGAGATTCCAAACCATAACCAAGAGAGAGTCCAAGCCAAAACCGAAATCTGCTAGCTGCAGCAGCTGCAACAACATCTCTCCTCCAAACTTGCGCACAAACTGGCCAACTGCAGTGTGCACAAGTGTTGCTTCTGCAGTTTTGAGAATACTGGCCAGAATGAAGATTGGCCTCATGTATTTATACTATTTCTAGCAGACTGCATGGGCCGACTTCTCATTGTGGGTGCTAATTCTTTAGTATATAATATTTCCTTTAGTTGACTTCTTCTCTTGGAGGCTAATAACCTAATACAAGTCATTCTCTTGAGATGACTTGTCTTCTAGGGTTATTAATTAATTAGGGTTTCTTCTTGCTTCCCAGAATATTATATTCTCGTCAGGTTTACATGTGGAGGTAAATACCTCCCGTGGCTACCATAATATCAACAGGGGCTTCAATAGCAACTACCACCTTCATTGAATTCTTATCATCTTTTGTATCCATCATAAATAGTATTGTTTCTTCAACCTAGATTTCAGGGAAACCATTAATATCCTTCTCTAAATGTATATTATATCAATTTTCTACACTCTATTCATCTTCATCATTCAACATGTGTAGCTCAAATGATTATCATCCCTTGGTTTTTGGTTTCTAACTTTTTTTGTTTAATATAAACTTAAACTTGAGGACATGTATCCTACAAATTCCTACTTGGTGTCAAATCTTGCATTGGAATCATTGTATTTTCATAATCAAATTCCTATGTCCATCTGGAGCATTTCCTTTCAAGTACAAGCTTATCTAGTAATCATGTATGAAGGTCAATCTCCACATAAATTTCATACATATGTAAAAATAAAAATCTTAGACTATTCAATAACTATTATTAAATATCAGTCCAAAGAATTCCATGTGTCTTAAAAACCTGATAACTCCGAAAAATGGGTTGGAAAATTATAGAGACATACCCATACACACATTTTGGTTATAGAGATATTGGAAGAGTTAGATTCTAGGAACCAAGGGGTAACAAAAAGAACCACTCTTCCCAAAAAACAAGGACCCTCCTAAAAAAATCTCTGATAATTAGCAAGAGTGTGAAACTAAATAATAAAAAAACATTTCGAAAAAAATATACCTCACAATTTTTTATCTAGTTTGAATAGATCCATCGGTAAAAATTTGATGTAGGAGGCCATAATCCATTAAATCTAAAGTTACCACCTTTAATTCATAGTATGAAGGGAGTTCACAAACTATATCTTATTTACCTCTAAAATTAGATCCTCCTTCAATTTCTCCACACTATACACAATAGACAGATGAATTGGCACAAATACAGAGGGATTTTTATTCATTGCATATTAAAAGAGTAGTGCTTGGACGATGAGAGTACTCCATTGACAATTCCCACCACTCCTTTGTGCAAATGGAGAACCAAATTGAGAGTTGAATCTTTGTCAATTCCCTGGTCAAACATCAAATAATTATAAAGAATTTATTTACCTTTAAAAATAATTCATTTCTCAACATCTAGGATCCCTTGCATGCTTGTCGGCTTATGTTTAATCTCTACCATAGAATCAAAGAAGTGAACCCACAAAATTAAGGTTTTCCCTATAAGTGACTTAACCATGATTTGAAAATTGGCAATGAGATCATAACCCTTATTGTTTAAGTCAAACACTTAGCTCGATACAATTTTGTTAAACACTTGATTGGTATCAAAGACCACCCTTGGAGATTTAAGAGGATTAGGCATCACTGCAAACATAGTTAGTGTAGGCATTTCGACAAACACATCTCATGCAAAGCTTTCATCGAACAATTGTATTGCATCCTTGATATCATCTTCCTATAAACACCCATGAAAATAGATTTACTCAAATACTTGGAAAGTACTCTAGAGGCGAGAGAAAACCTAAATTGAAAGCAAAACCTACATTATTCCAACAATCTTGACATTTCTAAGAGCCAAAAAGGACAATTCCATAGGCAACTCACTAACAAAAGTGGACCACAAGGTCTCATTTGACCTCAAAGGAAAACCCTACCTCTCGTAGGTCACCATTTTGAACCCTAGAAAACCATTAATTGTTGTAATGCACCCTTGCCAATATAGCTTGGTAAAAGGGAAAGAAATGTGAGAACACTCCTATTAGTGCTTTGAAGAACCCCATCCCAAAACAACAATGTTATTCCACTGAACATAAAACCCCCCTTCACAAAAAACCATTGTAATTGCAAACTGCAAATGTGATATCCCTTTCCTCCACGAAGTCCAAAACAAATCAATTAAGGTTGACACTAACCTATAAAATCTTCGTAAAGGCACCCATACGCCTAACCTCTGCCTCTTCCCTCAATAAAATAAAGCATTTTGTGAGCCTCTAGTCCATTTCTTCCCGATTTTACATACTAATTTACATATATAGATACTATTTCCACACAAAAAAAGACAAGGTTCAAGAAACAAACACAACCACGCCACAACTATAAAACCTTTCGATACCCACCGAGAGCGTGTGCGCTCCTTGGGAGATTCAGAGGCGGTTTCATCAACAAGTACAAGGATGGATGTGATCATTTGGGTGCATGATAGGTTATAGGTGTGGGACGGAGAACCTTAGGTGCATAATGGTGACGTGCGGGCCCAAGGGGGCACGTGCCTCACTTGCCTTGAGACGAAAGATGAAGAGTTGGTTGCACAAGATCACAGGTGGGGCAACTTGGGCACGAGTGCACAAGGAGTGGACTAACCTACCCTCAGTGACATGGGTTTGTTGGGGAGGTTGGATCGACCCTCTCGACACACCTACGATGAGTTGGAGTCAATTGGAGTCAAAGGACAAGGTGTGGAACGGATGCATCCAAGAGATGGGGTGCGTTGGTCCGGAGGATGCATCCATTTGATGAAGCAAGCACAAAGCAAGGGCACACCCAAGTGATTGGGTCCATGGGTTTGGAAGAGGGTTCCCAAGTGATGGGGTGTGCTAGTTTAAAAGGACACATTGACTCAAGATATGTGTTGGTTCAAGGAATGTGACCAAGTGAAGGGGGTACGTCGGCTCATTGGGCGGGTTGGTCCACAAAGGGGCGTGACAACCCAGGGGACGTGACATTTCAAAAGGACACATCGGTCATGTCAATTTTCACATGCAATTCTATGGGACTAATTTCAGATCTAAAAATTGCTTCCTAGTGATCCAATAGTAAACCCCAGCTATTATCATTGAACAAATTTACACTAAAATTATGACAAAAAATTTACAACATCATAAACATAAAGATCTAAGATAAATCTTTTACACATCAAGATCTAAGATAAATCATTTACACATTTGAGACACAAATTTTATGTTTCGTAAATGTCAATTTCAGAAATTTTCTGAAGGCAAAACCGTCCTTCCTTACAACCAGAAAAATCACCAAAAATAGAGGACAAAATCTATCCTCATCAGTTCAGAAAAATCATGAAACAATCTCAAAAAATTACCTAGTAAAAATATCCAATCAACAACCTGCTACAGGTCACATGTACAATGTGTTGAAGTTATCTTGTACATACTTGTTTTCCTACTCAAAAATTTAGGCGTGTCGTCGGTCTGCTACCCTCATAGGTGTGGCCCGTTGTATAGACCAGTAGAGTCCACATGTGTGGTTTGTACTACACGTGTGACCTATTTTCCTTAGTTGTTGCCTCTTTTCCACATGCGCGACCTTTCTCCTCTTTATCCTGCAACCTCTCCTCCACACGTGTGGCTTCTTTCCTTGCCAAGAATAAAGATAGAAAGACCAGAAAACCTTAGTTTGAATTGCCTAGGCGTATAAATTCCCTTGTTGAAATATCCATCCTCCTAGCACAAATGTTTACTCACTTATGCTAACTCCATAATGTCACAATGAAATGTAACAATCTTTGCCTCTCCTTTTGTAGGAGTCCAATGAGTGAGGTTAGGAGCCCTTCCTAAACTCAACAATTAATTAGAATGTTGTATTCTTCTTTGTGGGTATGAAACCCCAACACAAGCCCACAAAGCCCATCAACTTGTCCATGAGGCCCTACCCTCATTCCAAGGACAATTTCACTGAAACGAAAGGATAATATGGTGTCAACGAAGATTCCCACATGATTGAAACCTTGGCCTCTTGTGGGAATACCTCTCAAAGATACAAAATCATCAACACTCCCTTTTAGCAAGGGAGGTATTCTCTACCACTCCTTATTTGTCTCTGAAGTAGACAAACTTCCCCTTCACTAGAGGTTTGGTGAAAATATATGAAATCTACTCATCTGTGGAAATGTGTTGGAGTTTCACTACTCCCTTATGTATTATGTCTCTGATGGAGTGATATCTGATCTCAATGTGTTTTGACCTATCATGAAACACAGGAGTCTCTAAGAACTTGATACAAATTTGATTGTCGCAATGAATCATAGTGGGCTCCAACTCCTGACCAAAAAATCCTGCAAGAATCTTGTGAAGCCAAATAGCTTCATAACTCATGAAACCGACTTCCATATACTCTACCTCTACTGAGCTAATTTCCATGGAATTTTGTTTCCTGTTGTACCAAAAACTCTCGTTGATCCTAGGATTAAACAACCACCATAAGTTCTCTTCGAGTCGACTACACTACCAACCCAATATGAATCTAAATAACCATGCAACCTCACTCCATCACCTCCGACATATCTCAGACCAAATCCAACTATACCCCGAAGGTACCTGAGCACATGTTTTGATGTTACCCAATGCACCTGCCTCGGCTCAACCATGAACTGGCTCAAGGTGTTGAAAGAAAAACAAATATCTAGCTTGGTATCAACCAGGTACATAAACGACCCAATAAATTTCCTATACATCATGGGATCCACCAAATCTGAATCTAAATCCCCCAGTGTATTCAGATTGGTGGTCATGGACTTACAGACCATCATCCCGAATCTCCTAAGTATCTCAACTTCATACTTCCCTTGTCCAAGGAAGATCTCACTTTGCTTCTGCCACACCTCTAATCCAAAGAAGTAATGCATCAATCCAATAGCCTTCATCTCGAACTATGGGGCCAATTCCTTTTTGCACCTGGTAATGAGCTTCTTAGCTCCGTGAGAAACAAATCATTAACAAGTTAGGGCAATGAGCACACATATAAATGGACCATGAGGAAAAATTTGCTAAGGAAACGAGAAACAATATGGGATGTGAAGGCAAGTAGCCAAGTGAACGATGCAAAAAAGAGATCTCATTGAAGTATGGGCACAGGTCTGAGGTGAGAAAGACATGGAGAATATCGAAGTCTTGTAGGCACTTGGTGAAGTGTCTTTGTGAAACCGACCAAGGGAGGAGTTGAGTCTGAGATAGGTGCACTGATGGCGCTGATTACAGACTTCAAATATATGGTGTGAAACTGAATTCTAGGTTTGGTGGATATGTGTTGGGCAGGTTGGATAGTCTATGGTGTGAGGCGAGTTGTGGGACTCTGCCAAACTTTGTAATTGGGAAAGAAATGCCCTTGCATTGTATTGTATTGTATTGTATTGTAACCATTTCGCAATATTATAAGACAATTTGAGTATTAGGCACTACTAGTGCCATTCACACTATATATGGTGTCTATCTTTGTGTTTCACATCTTTGTATACTTGAATGACTAAGTGTTGAACGTGTTAACAAATTGTCTAAGTGTACAAGTGATTTTCATAGAGTGAATGTGTGACTTGCTCATAGCCTAGAACGGAGTATGGGTATGCTCTAGGTGAAGAGGAATAGTCGAGACTAATCTGTAAACTGTCATGGATATTCCACTTGAATAGTTTGTCACAACAGATATGATAAATAACACTGAAATATTCACTATGAAGGATAAATTCCTTTAGATTCTAGAATATTTATTTATTGATTTTTTGTTTATGTCTGAAATAGATCAAATGCAAAAAATAGAGAATAGTAAAATACATGCACACACCATCCATAAAATAACACAAATATTTTCTCTAGGAAACCCTTATGGGAGAAAACCCAACTAGAAGATGAGGTTGCTCTGCTCTCTTTTCTTTGGTATGAAAATAATGGAAGTACAAAGGATAAGGCATTCTCTATGGAGTTACATGAGACCTGTGACTTGTTAGGCTACTACAAAACATTAACCCCCTCTGTTATGCTCTCTAATTTCCCACTCCTAGTTGTTCTGCTATGCTATGGAACAAAATACAATAACATAGAATGGAACCCCTTCTCCTCCTAGTGGCCTAGTATTTAACATATCCCGATAGTTGTCTAGGGTTAGGGTTTTTACTTCCTCAACCTTCAATTGTGATAAGGTTTTGGAATTTCTAGAATCTTCTTGAAAATCCTCACATGACTAGCCCCATATGCATGAGTAATGGGGGCTGACACGACATCCTCTTGTACCATGGTGGTAAATACGATAGTTCAACTTGCGGGAGGCATAACTTTTACATACAAGCTCTTATTGATGCATGGTTTTCACTGTTGGAAAGGTATCAGATTGTAGAACATAGTCAAGGGAGTGGGGATAATTTTTGAACACCATAATCGCAAACAAGGTCATTTAATGCCTCAAAATGGATTCGGAAGGTTCCAACCCCAATTTTCCAAACTGGGATCTACCACTAAAATGACCCTACAAGTTGATTCCTCCATTTTTTCCACTCTAAATGTATCGAGATAGATGAAAAATAATATAATGATCTAATATAGATCACAGACAAAGTATCCTTGGTGTTTCAAAGATGTTAAGTGAGAACCGTTTTGGTGTTGCATGCCCTAGAGAGAGGACAAGACTTAGCATCTTGGGAACGTCTCTAATGGGGTCGTGACAGGTGGTGTGAAAAATAACTTAGTGAAAATTTTAGTGAAGCTCTTCACCATTATTACCATGATGATAAGTGGTATCAAATCTTGAAACCCACTCTTCACCACTACTGTAGTTGTGACAGTAGTGATAGGGCACAGGTGATTTCAAAACTTATTGTGAAAACATTTTGGTGGGAACATTGGATGTCTATTACAGACTTGGTGAACATATCGATGAAGCAGATTGGTTCATCAAAGAAACAGTTTGGGCACAGACTTGGTGGATAGTCGGCGACAAGATTGTATCAAAATTTGGTGTCGACTAAGAGGTTGAGCTATGAACGAAGTTGCGCGCTTGTGAAGACAATTCTGGCCACTCACTCTTGTAGACGAGGTGCAAGATTCATGTGACGAACCAAAGTGTTGAGACAGAGTGAACGACCACGGGATTGTATCACATAATTGGAACAATTTTGTGTTGTGACGAGGGTGAGTACCTTTGAGTAGGCCAATGAAGATTTTGGTGATGAACCATTGCACTTGGTTGAGATAAGGGAACAACCATAAGTCAAAAAAACTATAGAACTGCTATGAATAACATTTGTGAAATTCAAATACTAAAGAAGGGGATTCAAAAGATAATGGGTCTCGGATCTTGTAGCTGAATTGGGTCATGAAATAGGAAGGTGGTTCCTTGCGAAAGGCTCGAAACAACATGACGAGTTGTGAAACATTTTTGGTAAGGATCGTATTGTGAAGTGTTTGGAGTATTGGGGAGACTTCATGGAACAAGTGGGACAAGGTGAAACTTGAGTATACCTTAAGGTATTCTCCGACCTAAACTTGAGATGGATTGTGCAGGCGATGAAACTTGGAATATCAAGAGAGACAGTGTAACTCAGCGAATGGAAAAAATCCAAGATGGACTGGAGAGAATAAATAAGATCGACGTAAGGATTGTCATGTTCCCATTTTTGGATCCCCCTGCCTTGCAGTCATAGGAGACCTTATGAGTTTATGTCAACCTAATAAGAGGAGTAAAATAAAGATAGCAGTGAGCTCTAGCAATTTGGAAGAGTTATATGGGGCCTAGGCTAGCCCATTCGCCATCTTTCATCATTAGGATCATTTTTGCACATTTCTCTCTTGGTTTCGTGGCATTCTGATGATTTCCATAATTTTGGGTTAATATTAAGCATATTTTAATTAATTACACTTAAGGTACTATTTGGAGCTTGTTTCTTGGAAAAATACCTTAGTGTAATAGCTCATTGGAACCGATGCGAAAATATATACAGGATAGGATGATGAAAAGTGACTTTTAGTGGTTGGAGAAGTCATAAAGGATAATTAAACACTTTTTGAAGTAAAAAGGTTCGTTAAATTAATAAAGTGATTTTATCAGAAAATATTGAATATGAATTAAAAGTCACTTGAAGGGAAAAAGGTGAAAAGGGGTATAAAAGAGAGATAGGGTCTCATATTCTCTCATTATGTTGATCACCATTTCACTTGTATCTTTGATCTCTGGCAGCTTGAGTGTTTTGAGGGTTTTGACTAGACAATCCCTGGAGATCACCACAGAGGTGAAATATTTCTCCTTTCCTAATCCAAGCTTGGCCAAGGTGGTGAAATATTCCACCTTTGTCATTCTATTCAGTTCAGATCTACTTCAGCCAGTATCTTTGAGGAGGGTTGCACTATTGGGAAGGTTTCTACAGGAGGCGCGCACTATCCAAGTTGAGGAGATTTGATTTGTGTTCTAAAGTGGTCATATTGGAGAGATCTCACCTTGTATGCACTTGTCATTCCTAGAGAGACTTCCCTTGGCAATTTGGGGAATTTTCAGTAGCCATATTTATTTATTAGCAAAGTTGGGCGAATTATTGGCCAAGGAGGGCGCACCCTTGGTCAATGTTTTCTTCCATTTGCATAAAATATTGCATATCGATGTGCGACTGAGTAAATATGAGGGGCTATGTGGCTAGGGTTTCCCTAGCCACAACCCTTCCCACAGGCACTTGGCTTGTGGGTGCCTCCCTTCCTGCTGACGAGTCTCCTCGCTTCCTTGTTGGTGGCTCCACCCCTGTGGGTTGATCGAGTTTACGCGAGTGCCCCCGCCTCTTTTCAGTGATGGATCGAGTCTGGATCTGGTGTGTCAGCTGTTTGCGTGGCCCTTGGTCTAGTTGTGATAAAATTTGTCGGGTCTGGCTTTTATATTTTCTTTGGATTTTGTCGCAATGGGTGGTTTTATTCCCCTCGAACTGGTCCATTTGGGACTTCTTCTTTTCGATGGCTCCCTCTTTCAGTGCATTGGCGGCCAGGTTATGGGTCTCTGGACTTGGGATCTAGAGCTTGGTGTTGCGGTTGCTGGGTTTTTCTACTTCTCTTCGGTGGTTGGGTCAGAGCTTTGAGGTCCATCCTTTGGGCGTGCAGTGTTGATCTGTGATCTCCACTTTGAGGTCCTTCTTGAGCATGCAATTTTGTCTTTTAATTTAGATGTAGGATCTTACCAATCCTTATTATTGTAACTATACCCAGAGGCTTAGTAGCTAGATCTGGTCCCTCTTAGGCTTCTTATTTTTCATCTCTTTTACCCATGATTGGGGAGTTCTTCATGCACTTGTAAAATGTAATTTTGGTTCTCTTTGGATGAATAAAATTACAAATTTTTCCGAGGAAAAAGAAATTGATGTTCGGTTGAGTTCTACACCTATTGGGTGAATTGTTTGTGAGGATATTGGTCATTTCATTAGTGGATCAAGCCTCATCTTAAGCCAGGGAGAATTCATATCAAGAAGAGCACTTATCTTGTCATTGGGGCCATCCTTTGCCAAAGAAATTACATATTTTTGGAGCAATTGTTAGGGGGTTTCTATTGGGAAATTCTTTGCTTTCCTTTGGCTATGTTTTGTATATATTTTACAGCCATATATTGGAAATTAGTGTATATTGGACAGCCAAATGCAAATTAAATAAAACAAGGATTTGAGGTACTATCTTATGGTTTTTAATGGCTATTGGTTTCTGATTTATTTGGTTATCATTTCATGTGTTTTCATTATGTATTACATGAAGAAATATGGGTCGAAATACATCAGAAAATACACTTAAATGAATGCTACAGTCATTGCACACAAAGTGTTTGACAAAATGTTTCAATCATCCAACACACATTAAACATAACAACCATCAATTATATATAGCAGCCCAAAATTTAGGGAGTTATAAGGAGGTAGAAATTATTTCAAATGACATGCTAACACATCAGAAAACCTCATCAAAGTCAGGAAAACAAAAAGAAGGCATTTGCTAAGGGAAATTGAACATACCGTCAAAGTGTTTGACAAAATATCTCAACCACATAGATCTGATTTTTATATTAGATATGGTTAGGGATCTTACAAGATGGAGTCTCAAATTGATAGATTAAATACATTGGAAAGAGGGATGGAGACTTTGACATAGTCTACATTGGGAGTTCTCAAGAAGGAGAATGTACAACATATAAGCCGCATGGAAATGAAGGAATAGTCTGAG
>ML832511.1:0-11056 GCA_009831015.1 Picea engelmannii
GAGGGAAGTAGATGTATTGATAGGACACATACATTGTGATAATCTTACTGATATATCTCTTTACTTGCAATTAATTGTTTTATCTCTATGGTGTTGTGATCATCTGATTATCATTTGAATATCTTGTTGATAAATCATTGTTGTGGTGTGGACTGGTAAGTGATTGAGTATCCCAATTGGGGAGGCAACACTTATTTAGTCCTTGAGTGCTTTTCATGGTTAGTAGCCAGTGAAGGCAGTCCAAGTGGAGTAAGTGCCACTTGGGGCATGCTTGGCCCTAGGGTGTGAAATCATTGTATCTTTTGTATATCTTGTATATTTGTTAATCTTGTGCTCATTTGATGTATATTGGTAATTTGTGAATCTTGTATAAACCTTTTAACACTTAACTAATCTTTGGGGATTTGGGTAGTTTGATTGAATTTGTAAAGTATATTGTAAGGAACCACCCTTACACATAGTTGACCCCATTGCCCAACATTAGGCACTAGTCTCTAGTTGACCTAGGAAAAGGGCTGCCTGACATTTAGATTTAGACTTGCACCTGCATTGCTGCTTGTCATATAGGCTAGTTTTCCCCTTGGCCTATAATCAATTGAAACTAACTCCTAGACATTGTAAATAAAATTAACTTAGTAACTAGGGACAACCCCCCTTGGCTTCCCTAGGAGTGAGCCTAGACGGAAGAAGTTCCTGTCAAGGTGACAGTGTGGGCAGGAACTTAGACATTGTGTCTCCGAGGGCACACTAAGTGAGCCGGACTTAGCTCACGTTTGCAAGTGTGCATAAGGGCGACAACAGGTTCCTTCACTAGTAAACCTTCCAAAGATTTCAACAAGAAGGGTTTGTTCAAAAATGATCCAAGAGGATGAAAAATCACCACTTGAGAACAATATCAATCTAGAAATGCATAACTAATCAAAACCACTAGATGAAAAGAGAACACTTACTCAAAACATGTTCCATCCATCAATATCCTAATTTCCATGTTATCCAAGTAGTATAAGATCCACAAGCATAGCTCCCAAAGAAGTTGCTCTAGTTAACCATCCACAGTATTCTTCATTGAAAGAAAACAAGTAAAAGTAGACAAGTAGTGATATATCTCCACAAGTAGCAATAATTTGAAAGTGAAAAGTGGTTCTTTGATTTATATGAGAGATCTAACACTCTTCTCACACAATACATAAAATAATGCCTTTATCTCTCATAAACCCTAGAGATAAGGCAACAATACATAAATAATCCATGACACAAAGGTGGATAGGTCTCAAAGACCTCCAACAATGCCCTCAAAAATGAAGTAACCTAGCTCAAAGATGAAATCGTCCCACTCAAAAGTGCCCTAGACCTCACACACGTGGCCTAAAAAACGGGACGACTCACTCCAAAAGGTGAAAAAATCCTCCAGAAAGTAAAACGTTTCCATGAAAGGGTGCAACGTTTCATCCCTAAGGGGGCCTCAAACCTCTAAAAGGTGTGGCATCATCAAAAGTAAAACGTTTCCATGAAAGGGTGCAACGTTTCATCCCTAAGGGTGCCTCAAAGCCTCTAAAAGGTGTGACATCATCAAAAGGTGCCATGTCATCCTAAAGGAGCCCCAACATCTCATCAAGGTGTCCAATCATCATAAAGGTGCAACGTCCATCCTCCAAGTGTAACGTCCCATCATCAAAGGGTAATGTCCTATCATCAAAGGGTGCCATCATGCATGGAAACGTGCCACATCATCCCTCCAAGTGCAACGTGCTCAAGAAAATGCCCAATGTCCTCTTCAAAAGGTGAAACATCCCATCAATCAATCACCCTCCTATGTGGAACGTCCCATCATCAATGACCTCCAGGTCATGTCTACATCTGCTAGGGGGGTCCTTCGAATGAAGCTAGGTGATCAAAACCTCCAATGACCTCCTAGGAGTGCCAAACATCCTCCCTCAAATGATGAGTTTGACCTCCATACAAGTGGGGTTATACCCCCTCAATCATCCTCCAAAGGGTCCAAGTGTCATCGATCATATGCAATCATCATCCAAGGAAGGGGCTCATGTGGTCCAAAAGGCATCATGAAGACTAGAGGTGAAGTACAGAATTCAAACACAACATATAAAGTGAGTCATGTTAATACAAAATCCATTAGACAGATCTCACAAAATATCCTCTTAAAACTTCACACTAACTTACAAAATTATGCAATTTGCCAAGTCTAGGCATGGGAGGGTCATTATTACCCCCTATTAGGTGTGTCAGTACCTGGACCAAGAGGTATGTCCTAGGGAAACCCATCAAGGGGTATGTGTATAATGGTATCGATTGGGGTTTACTTCATGGGGTGGATGTCATTGACATGCAAGGCCATGTATACTGTTCATTCTCATGAGTGCCTTTGTAGAGGGAGTATTTAGGCAATGAGATACCCTTTCCTCGGCACTGTGTCTCTCCAAACCCTTGCTTTCCTTTTTCTTTATAGCTTTGACCTCTTTTGGCTTTTGACATTTCATTTGGTAAGTCCTTTCATAAGATATGCATTCATTGCATAGGACTCGGGGTGATGGGCTCTTAGCGAGGGGGTAGAGCTCATGCTTCTTCTTTTTCTTGGTTTTTAATCAATGTTCAACCAGGACTCTGGGACAGGGGGGCGCGAGAGTGGGGATATGCCTAGGGGGGACGTGTGGAAGCACCCTCAAATTTTGGGGATTTTAGGGAAATGGGGGACAGGGGGACGTCACATATATAATATAACAAATTTTAAAAATAAAAATAATAATGATAAAATCTCAACAATAACAATTCATCCCATGCAAATTCATCATTGTGCAATGTAAACACTAAATAATAAACAGTAAAATACTAAATAGTACTAAATTAGTACATTCAAATTTGTAAATGATATAAACATGATTCAAATTCAAATTCAGTAATGAAATACGTTGATTCATAAATCATAAATGAAACAAAATTAGTAAAATATTGATACATTGATTGAAATTCCTCATTCCTCATTCTAAAATCTAATTAGTACTAAGCAAAAAGTAGATACTAAAGTCTAAAATAGTAAATTGGAATTACTCAAACTAAAAAATAGACTATAGCAAATAGTGATGAGCCAAGGACTCGGTCTGAGGTCATCAGTTTCTAGAGTTAAAACTGAAAATTAGTAATGGACAATGAACATTGAAAATAAAATGAGCATCATGGAGTCAATCTCATTGACCGGTCCTCTACATCTATCTGCTACATGAAGTCATCAAGACCATCAAAGGGAATGTCGCTATCTGTCTTCGAGTCAGAGTCACTCTCAATTTATATCTTTGTTTTTTAATTTTTAATTTTTGTTCTTTTTAAGCCTTATACGACAAAAAATTGAGAGCGGGGGGGGGATGCCCAGGAGTCCCCCTTTCGGAGGGGGAAGACGTCCCCCACCTTGGGGATTCGTGTCCCCCTGCGTCTCCCTGCATCTCCCCAAAAGGGGGATGTGGAGAAACGACTCCCTAGGCGACCCCTCGTTTTGGGTGTGGGGGACGCATCCCTGTGGAACATTGTTTTTAATACCTTGCTTTTCTTATATTTTCTTTTCTCTGCATTTTGAATTGAGGCTTTTGCTCTTTCTATATCATTTTTTTATAAAGCTGCATCAACCTCGGGCTTTCTAGTCCCTTCTTCTCACGGGATTATGAGGCACAAACCTTTTTGGGGTACATGTAACACCCAACCCAAAAGAAATGACAACAGATAGGTGACAGGTGGAGTATGTCATTTATGGTAAGGGATGTGGACACATTACCCCCATTAAGGCCCCCCAATAGTACAATTTTTCCCAAGCGTGACGACACTTGATTAGAAAACGATAATGACCACCAAGGTGAGACAAGGCAAAAAACATAACTCCAAAGCATCATGATTCATTATCCAAATCAACCCATGATCATCATTTTCATGCATCAAGTATTAACATTATCACTCGATATGAAGTGTCAGAAGTTAGAACAATGTAGTTGACTGTGTAAATGCACCATATCATATGAGTGAGTTGAGCTGAGCATGGATGGGAGGCATTTGCAGGAAACTCTCTGTGGAGAGTTCACAATGACATCATCGAATCTGTTGTCTGAAATGTGGATCATGGAGAAAATTTATCTCCTTTAGTTACCCCAAGCTATCTCCTCTAGTTACCCCAAGAAGTGGGGGGTTAACATCTGGCTCCAACATGGGGACATGTGCTCACCGTAGAGCGCATGAGAACCTCAACGAAATTTATGAAGCAACTAGGGTGATCTATTAGGGTTTGTAGTGGACTACCCTAATCATCATTTTGGTTCCACTTATAATTTCTGAATGAGGAGCCTTAGTTGACCCCATATGCCCAAGGAAAATGCACTAGTTTCTGGTCCTTCCATAACCCCTTATTTTCTTAATCAAATACAAAACCGTTTTGCTGGGTTTACTCTTCATATCACCTTGAAATTCATTGCCCTCAATCCCGGCATTCCTATCCTAGGGAAGCTCCCTGTGACCCAGAGGAGAGCCGGTCTAAAGCGTAGAAGAGGGTTGGTGAGGTGACAGTGGCATCCCTCTTAGTTTCACCAAGGCCGCTCTTGAGCTTTAGGACTTTATCTCAAGAAGTGTGGGCTTGTGTGATAACATGCACCATGTGCCAATTACTTCTGTGCAAATCACTATCATGAACCAGAGGTCAATTCTATGCGCATCCATACTTGGGTTATTTTTGAGTTTCTCCTCAGCATGATTCCAAATAGTGCTCAACTTGGTCAACCTCTGAACTCATTCAGGAGTCAGGACCAACATACCTTGGCAGGCATTTACTCTGCTCACGAACTTGGAACATTATTTAAATGCAAACATAGTTTGTGGTCTTCCAATCTACTTGTAGACGAGTACTTAGCATATTGCGTTCTATTTGAATTGCAATGTCTAACAGGCTATTGCTGAGCCTGATGTTTACAGAGGAGAAATGGCTTTGACAAGAAGGATAATGTAGCATAGCAGTGTTCCTGCTTATTGAGATAGAACTGCCTCCTTGATCTTGGGTGCCCAATGATTTGTTTCAGGTGGGTGGTAAAGGGATGCATTGCACTTTACATCTTGGCCTGTTGTACTTCATATTTTATCTGTAATACACGACTCAGTTTTTGATGCAAAACTGAAAATAAAAAAGAAAAGAAAAATGATTTGTTTGAAGCAACTTCTGATTAACTATAGCTTTAAGAAATTTGCTAAAGTCTTTGTTAATGAACTCATGCAATGCTACGCCTTCCTAGAATGATATCAGCTGGATGAATAAATAGTATCAAAATTTCTGTGTCAGATTCGCACAACCCTATCATGCTATGATGATGATTGCTTGGTAATACTTGAAGCTTCTTTTAGACATGATTGCTAACTGCTAGCACAAAATAGTCATGGTTATAATATATATACATTCACTTCTTGATAGAAAGGCCTTGGTTGATGTCCCGACTTTACTACCTCCATAAGGGCTAGAACATGCGTCTCTTATTTGAAATTATGAGAACTTGACTGACATCGTGGATGTAATGAACTCCAAATGCTATTGATCATGCGATGTTTCGAGGACTATTTTTATGGTCACTCATTTAGCATTCTACCACCTCTATTTCTATACCTGGAAGCTTTGTTAATATTGTGAATGATGGTCAACATACTGATGTTCTGTAGGAATTACAATCCAGAAGATGGACGTGGAAGGACAAAGCCTGCATCAAAGGAACAAGCCATGTCAGAGCTACTTGAAGTGGTATTGGCTTAGGCAATTCAGTGATTTAAATACTTCAGAAGCATGACATTGAGATGACATATACATTAGCTAGAGCTTGCTTGCATATATTTTTTGTGAGGCAGCACGTGACTTCTAACATGTGGGCAGATTCTTACCTGTTTCTTTTCTTCTGCCTGTGTTGCTTAAAAAATCATGAAGGAATACAAGGCTTGGTCAGAATAAATATAGTAAAATACAGGCTAAAGCAGAGCTGTTGTTAAACTATTACCCGCTTTTTACATGTTCATCTTCCCAATAGATACTGCATTCTTTTGTTTATTTAATATGGATGTCTTAATGTTCAGATTCAATCTACAAAGCCTGATAACTTTACACCGCATATAGTAGAAAAAACTGGTGACTACGTTCATGTGGAGTATGAAAGCCCTATATTGGGGGTAAGATGGTCTTTGGCACAAATTTACCTTTGATTGAGTATATGGAGTTGCAAATAGAGTTTAATTTCTGTTCATCTGTTATTAAAAACCTTCAAATCATGTTATATCTGCAGTTTGTCGATGATGTAGAATTTTGGTTCCCTCCTGGCAATCGTTCAATTGTTGAATATCGATCTGGTTCCCGATTAGGAAACTATGACTTTGATATCAACCGAAAGAGAATTAAGGTGGTAGTTGCTATCACTGCTGTTGATAGTTTTTCTAATTCCTCTTGCATTTTTTATTTTAGTGTAAAATATCAAGGGTTTTGTTACTATTCAGGATTTACGATTATCTTTGGAGAAGAAAGGTTGGCAATCTGTGGGCTATTAAGTATCCAGAGGGGCATCTGGGCTTTTAGCGTTTGCTACTATCTCAGTTCAAGGTATGGTCCTGTATCAATTGTCATTTGAAAGTAGTGCCCCCTAGATATTGATGTTTAATCTTGATGTAGTCTTACATCCCAAATGCCTTCTCTGATACATCACGCGTCCAATGAAAACATGTCCATTAATGCCAAAAGTTAAGCACCATGCAGACTTTCTGCTAGAACCTTGCAGCGACAGGTAGGGCAGGTCGGAACCATGGCATTTTCAAGGTTCTTGGCAGACTACCTATCACTTCAAGGTTCCAAGCAGAAAGTCTGTATGGTGAATAATGTTCACAATCCATTAATAGCTAGATCACTTCATTCTGATTTTCTTCGAGTTTTGATTTCTTTCAAGCATAAATTATTGACCGATGAGAATAAATTACTGACTAGAATTAGCATGAACTTATTAATTCTGTAAGATGCTTTATAGATATCCTTTATGTCCTGAAACTTCTAGTTTAACCTACAATTGCCAATATTTAGTCAATGGCTTTTGCAGCATTGCATTGCAATCAGGATATATGCAACTCGTGGGGCAGGAAATGTTTGGAAATGAGATTTTGACATTTCCTAGGGTGCAAATATTTCTCTTTTTCTAGAATATGCCACATTTTTTTTTCAGTAACATTCTGTAGTGCATACTGGGTATTTCTTGGCCTTTTGATTTTTTTTTGGCCAGGAAAGGAATTTATATTAACCTAAAAAATAGAGTAGTACATAATTGCGTCAGGCCTGCATTGCAGGTAACCATGGCCTCAAAGACACATTACAACACATGAGATACAAAGATAGTGATGACTTGTCACTTTATAATATATGGTTTACAAAAGATTTACTTGTCCGGGACTTAAAAATCATATTTCTGTTATAATTGGATCACATGTGCACATTATGATTTTTGTACATAAAATTGGGCATTGCAAAACCGAAGATAAACTGAGTACACAGTATTTCAAAATGGTGCCCCTCTGCATAACAAATGTGCTGTTAAACCTGGAGGCTGATACTCTAGAAAGCTCTGAATCATATGCGAAGATGTCTTGCTATACACCACAATAACAAATAGAGAATATTGACACCTGATAATACAATTAACCAAAATAAAGATCCTTTTTGTCATTACTTATCAAATCAATTAAATTGTCTCTGAGACTAATATTCTCAGGAACTTCTTGTGGCCCGTCCTTGAACAACTTGTATAACCGGCATGGGCACTACCACCCATACTTGCCAATTTATCTGCCTCCATACTATCTGAAACTTGAGAATCTTGAATATATTTTTCTATTGGCTTATTTTGAATTTTTTGATCCAAAAACGATTGAAGAAAAATAAAGGTATCTTAATATAAATATTATTGAAAAAAATCTCTGATTTCTAGCATTATCATTACTACCAAGAAATTTGATCCACACTGAATTGTTTTATAGACTTGGAAGATTATAGTCATCTCGAAAACAATTCCAAATTTTTAAGAAGGAAATGCTTAAACTCATGTATTAGCTACAAAATTCCTACTTTTTATTTTCTTCACAGTGCTTCATGTCTACTTTCTTTCTATAAGATTGGTACCATTGGTGTATTGTACAATTTTTGAAGATGAAGCATCACCTGTTTCTTCTGAATACATTGGATTTCTCAAGGCAATGATACTACTTAAAATGTTATCCTGAATCATAAATTCAAAGGAGAAATTGTTCTCATAAACTCTCTTAATAGTTCCAATTGCCTTTTGATTATGTTAGCTTTAAATTTGTTGGTTTGTAATGAAGTTTGAGATATCTGACAGCTCTTGTTTGTTTTGCAGATTGTTTTCTGTTCAAAGCATTTGATTAAGGAATTCAACGAGTAACACACTATTTTAATCTCATTAAGTAAAAAAAATGGAAAAAAGAGTATGAGTGAGTGTATAAACCCCACATGGGCAACAGTTGTGAGACAAGGATGGTTTATGAAGCACTACATGGACCAAAGGACTTGCCAATCTAGAAGCTTGCTATGAGGTGCAAGTGCTTGGTTGATGTGATAGCATCCTTTGGAATCCAGTACTAACATGGCTTAGAGGTGCTTGTGTACTTTGTGGGTTGAAATCTTACTTCAAAAAAACAAAGTAACATATTCCTTGTTGAGTAAGTTATTATGGCTATCTTATTTCAACATAATTACTCTTCACTAGGCCATGAAATTCTCAACCCCAAAATACACAATTATATGTCAAATCATAAAAGCAAGTCGTATAGTTAGTTTTGCTTTTTATTCACGTCATGTTCATCCTGGTCTGTTTCCTAGTCTGGGAAAGGAACAAAATTTTCTAGTCTTGTGAGTAGTTTGCATTCACATGATATGTTTAGCGGAGTCTAGTTTATAGTCTTTTTTGGAAAGAAACAAAAATCTCAAGTCTTGTGAGTAATTTGCATTCACATGTTATGTTCAGCATGGTCTATTTTATAGCTTTGAAAATAAATGAAAATCTCATATACTACTAAGGCATCTCACGAACTCCATTTCATCAAGGAGGCTTCCCTTTTCTTACTTTTTCTACAGCTTTGAATAACCTTTGAAATGGTAGATTACCTAGATTTACAGAAAATAAGTGCTATATTATCTAGATGTATATCGTACAGAGAACAAGTGCTACATTTATAGTAAAAAATATGTGAATGATTATACAAAGTCAATGATAGGTTAAATAAAACTTTTTTGATGTCCTTACCAGTTAACAAATGTCTAGCTTGAAAATATGATATATCTCATGTTTGGGTGAAATCTCCTTATTTTTTGCAGTTTTTTATTCCGATTGCTGCTAAGGGCAAAGCACAATAGATATAACGTTAAGCAAGATTGCATGGATAAAAGAGAAACACCAGGTATCATTTTTGCATCCTCAATAGAAATTAAGATATAAATAAATGATTTAGCCTCCAACTTTTTATTTGTATCATTTTGCCTTCTCCTTTTTCTGTAAGATGCTTGCATACTTTTTGCATTTGTATCCATGTGCTTGTTTGAAATAAAGGGATGTGCTCATTTTTCCATAGACAATATAGCAATATTGTCACCCAACCAAGGCACAAAGGCCACCCCCAAGCACCTTAACCTTGACAGACAAAATAATTCCAGTAGCAGACCAATAGCCAACCAAGGCTAGTGCACCTTTCTCCAAGGGTAGTGCACCAAGCAAGAATAACCAGAAACCAAGCAAAAAGTCCAAACCATAACCAAGAGATCAAATCCAACCAAGAGCCAAAATCCCAGTTGCAGCAGTTGCAACTGCACTACCTCTCCAAACTTGCGCACCACTAGTCTTATGCAGTTGTGAGAGTGAGAGTGACAAATGAGCTCTAGCGCCCTCTATTTATACTTCTCTACCTCACTTGACTGGGCCGACTTCTCTTTCTAGAGGCTAATAACTCATTATTAAATATTCTCTTGAGCTGATTTGTCTTATAGGGTTATTATCCAACGTTTTAGGGTTTCTCTTGCTTCCCAGAATATTCTAGTCTTGTCAAAGGTTACACGTGGAGGTTAATACCCCTTGCAACTATCATAATATTAACACTCCCTCCTAGCTAGGGAGGTATTAAAGGTAATGGTCTTGAGCACAAACAAACCATTCAACTTGTAGCATCATCATAGCCACACAAGCTATCTCTTGATCACATAGATCAACTCACAAGCAACATCATCACTATCAATATCATCTGATAGCATCCACTGCATCATCTCTCAAAGCCATAACTCCATCTGAGTAATCGAGCATGATGCTGAATAAGTCACTCACTCCACAAAGTGATACATGAACCATTCTTCTAGTCTGGACATATGTCCTAGAAGAATAACTGTTCCAACAGATGCTGGAAGCCATGCTATGGGCTACAAGGACTATTCTTCTAATCCAGACATATGTCCTGTTATCCCCGATATCTAGGGATAACTAGGAGATCATGTCTCGAGGCCCACATGGTCCTAGACATGGAGTACGAGAGCAGATTGACTTGAGCATGGCCCTTGAAGGCCCATCTTTTCTTCTTCTCAGCCAGACTTGTCCTGCCAGCAGTACCAGCCTCCATCACTACCGGCTTGGGCTTGCATCAGAAAAGGCTCTTGCTCCATGAGGTAATTGGTCCAAGGTATCATGGTATGTGTCATATTTGATCATTATAACCTTCTGATGTATGCATTAGATCTCTTTCACTTTGGATGACTGCTTGGATCTTACACTAATCCACTTGACCACTGTTGGGGTGATTGATGGGGTGGCTTAGCAAGTTGGTATTCAACCATCGTCCGCTCCCTTCATAGTATCACTTTTACATCTTAAAACCCGCTCATCTTTCCCACTCCCCTAGTCTGGCCATTAGGAGGACCATCTGGGTACATCTTGTCTTGTGGGAAGAAGGGGCTAAAGGCCCGGGAGGTAAAAGCAGCTGGTAAAAGATAAAAGCCATAGGA
>ML832511.1:16840-28962 GCA_009831015.1 Picea engelmannii
TGTCTCATTAGCTAACGTCACATCATTGCAGAAACATTGTATAGTGACGCAGCAACCTTATGTATATGAGCTGATTTGACATTGCATTAATGATATGATACAAAGCTTGATTGTACATATTGAATGCTCTTGACATACTTGTTAAAGAAGTGACATTTTCCTTTTGATAATCATTGACTTCGTCAACAATTATACTTATTTATTGCTCATATATTGACTGAAAGATAGTCTTGAATGCCTTTGAAGTACTAACCCACTGCAAGCATATATTCTAGCTTTGTTGTCTTGTCTCGCAAACAGGTGCCATCCAGTGGAAGAACTTCTTTTGACTATCTCTCTTGGGCAACAATCTGTGGAAGGGGTTTTACTTGACTTGGCCTTTTACCTTTAGCCCTTCATTGAACCAGATTGCCTTAGGGACGTCTCCTTTGGACTTGCCCTCCTAAATAGAAAGAGCCCCCCATCGAGGTGACAGTGGGTGGGGAAGCTCCTGTTACGCCAGTTTCAAGCCCTGACTCAAGCTCTTGGACCTCTCCTACAAACCGTGCGATAACATGTCCTAGAAGAATGAATGTCTTGGACCATTTTCCCTCCGGCCACTCCGACCACTACTGTGATTTGAGGGAAAATGTCTGTCCTGTACCATCTTTCCACTCTGGTCACTACTATGAACTTAGGGAGACAAACCATTCTTCTAATCCATACATATGTCCTAGAAGAATAGATGTCCATGGTACATCAACAATCTATCAACCTGGACCATTCTCCACAGGGAGAATGTCTGTCCACCGACACACTGGCTATCCATCTAGCTAGCAATCAAATTCAACACTAGTGATAGTCTCCATGTCAATCAGAACAATGCCATCCAACAGAACACAACTGTGTCTATCCATAGTAGTATACAACTACTATCCAGTGGTACACAACCACTCCTAGTAGCACACCGCTACTAACCAGTGACACACAGTCACTACTAGTGGATCACATCCACCACAGTAGCATACAATTACTGTCTAGAGACATACAATCTCCACAACAATCATATCATCTGATATCAACAATATCATGATGCAAACTGAGTCATCTAGGCCATTCTTCCACTCACATCTGTGAGATTTGGAAGAGCATCTTCCCTCAGAAAATAAAACATCAACCATGGGCTATCTGGACTATTCCTCCCAAGCATAGAAGAATAATTGTCCCTGATTTATGAGCCCAGACCATTGACCTAACTGGGCTATTCCTTCAACACTAATCATAGTGAAACCTGGAAAGAATGAGTCTTCCCTAGGGAATGTCTGTCCTTGATTGCTGAACCTGGACCATTCACCTAACTAGGCCATTCCTCCAACACTAAACACAATGCAACTCAGAGAGAATGAGTCTTCCCTAGGGAATGAATGTCTGAACCATTTCCTATGGAAATGATTGTCCTAACCATTTCCTATGGAAATGACTGTCATGCACCAACCTCCAAAACAAACCATTCTTTGAAACTACTCACAACTGTGAGCTTTGAAAGAATGATTGCCCAACAAAGCAGACCATTTTACTTGAACACCACTCAAAGTGACTGCCAAGAAGAATGACTATCCTAGGCCATTCCCCCACACTGGCCACAAGGGGAATTACTATCTATGGTACATCAACAATCTGTCAGACCTTTTTCATTACGGAAATGACTGTCTGACCTTGACCATTTTTCGAACTGGAAAATGACTGTCTGTCAGAAATCTCGAACCGCTTTCTGGACTGGAAAGGAACTGCCCAACCTGGACCATTTTCCGAACTTGGAAAATGACTATCCATAAATCAATAACATATCAGTGCTTCCTCCCAACCTAGGAGTAATCACTTCCTTTTTCAATAAGGAAGTCGTCTCCATGAGCCCCAACTTGTCCCTTAAGTACAAAACTTTTCATCTTGGACAAAAGCTTTACCAAAATATTTGTTATCTGCTCATATGTGGAGATATATTGGAGAACCACTTCTCCCCTATGGACTTTATCACGGAGAATATAATGCTTGATCTCATTGTGCTTCGACCTGTCATGGAACACTGAGTTCTTTGAAAGCTTCACATAGCTCTGATCATCACAATATATCATGATCGAATTCAACACCTGATCGGACAATTCAGAAACCAACTTACGGAACCACACTACTTCCGTACAAACATCACAAACTACAATATACTCTGCTTCTGCAATGCTGAGTGCAACAAACTTATGTTTCCTGCTAGCCCATAACATTGTGGCAAAGCTCAAACTGAAACATATCCAAGTAGCACTTCTTCTATCATTTGCACTCCTTTCCCAATTTGAATCGATAAATCCATGCAGATGTATATCATAACTCAAACGTCCCTCAAGGAAAATATTCGACTGAGTATTCTCCAAATACATTAACGAGCCAATCAATTTGTTGAAATTAATGCAGCTGCAAGAGCCATTCTCTGAAGGATGGAAAAGACCCTAGTTGTAAACTAGGGCCCCCAACACACTCTTGGGGTTTCTTGGTATGAGACCAAGCAGTGAGAGCCATGGCAAAAGACCCTTGTGAGGGCCCCCAACAGATGACTGGGGTTCTTGGTCTAGAACCAAGCAACAAGACTGTTGTGAGGGCCCCCAATGCATGACTGGGGTTCTTGGTCTTGGACCAAGCAGTAAGTCCCTAGATGTGTCTAGGGCCTTTGGATGTGGTCCAGGGAATCCTTGCCCGGTGCTTGGATTGATCCTTGGAGGTTGACATAAGTCCATAGATGTGTCTAGGGACCCTGGATGTGTTCCAGGGAACCCTTGCTTGATGCATGGGTTGATCCTTAGTCTTGTACCTTGGTGGATAAGACCCTAGATGTGTTCTAGGGCCCCCAGATGTGTTATGGGGAAACCTGGTTCTTGTCCAAGTAGATCTTGGTGTAATACCAAGATGTGTTGATATGTGATCCTCTTCTTCTCTCCTGGGATGTATCTAGGAGTGTCTATGAAGATGGACTTGATCACATTGTTGATGTACCCTCTTATGCAGTGATGATAAAGTTTATAGGTCACTATGAGACTCATGTGGACATGTTTTGCCATTATGTAACCCCCCTTGACTTTGTCTTAAAAGGTAACCCTTTGTTGTTTGCCTTCACTCTTGTTTTATGTGATGGGGATCTTGTTTATGGGATTAAGGTTTTTTTATGTGATTAGGGTTTTAATTAAATATTAATTGACATATTGATTAATATTTATATTATAAATGTCAAAAATTAATTATAATTCTATTTACCCTAACCCCTCTCCCTAACTATAAATTAGACCCTACCCTTTGTATATTTGTCATTCATTCTACACTCACACTCTCTCCTCTCTCTCTCTTTGCTGCGACTACTTTCTCTTGTTGGTGTGGCCTCCCTCTTAGGTATCAGTTTCAGATGTTGATTGGTCTTGGTGTTGGTTGACAACTTCTTCTTGGTTTTTGTTGATGCATAGGGTGCATGCGACCCCTCTTTCTTTGACTGCCAGATCTGCTATAGCCCTGATTGCCATGACTGTGTAACAACTGCGACCCCCCTTCTACTTGACTACCAGGACTGTATAGAGAGTCGTAGATCCTCTATCTTAGACAACCTGTAGCTACGACCTCTCCCCTAGCTGCCTTGTGTTGAACTAAAGCCCCTGTGGGGTCTTCTTGCTGTTCAGTTTTTCTCTCTATGGAGGGTTTACCAATTTTTTCTATGAAGGGTTTGCCTTTTAGCTTGGGGAGAGTCTGCTGTTCAGATTTGTGGAAGGTTTTTCTTGAGGTTGACACTTGCTGTCCAGTTATTCCTGAACTGAGATTTTGCTTTTGATTATGGAGGGTTTGACTTTGATGTTTCAGATCTGAGTTTGTTTGTTATGGAGCCATTGGTATTTCAGATCTAAGTTTGTTTACTTATGGAACCATTGGTATTTTCAGATCTGATCTTGTATTTGCTTAAGGAGCCACTTGTATTTTCAGATCTAAGTTTGTTTACTTATGGAACCATTGGTATTTTTAGATCTGATCTTGTATTTTCTTAAGGAGCCACTTGTACTTCCAGATCCGAGTTGTTTGTTTATGGAGCCTCTTGTATCTCCAGATCTGAGTTTGTTTGTTTATGGAGCCTATTGTATCTCCAAATCTGAGTTTGTGTTTGCTTGATGGTAGGTTTGACACTTGTATTCTAGATCATAGGGTTTTCTTGTGATTTGATTTCCTTGTTGTGGTATCACTATTTATTGGAGGTTTTCTCATTGGGGTTATTTGCTTTTATGACTTTGGTTTATTATTGTTTTCATTGGGGTATTACTATCCATGGAAAAACTGTCCAACAATTCTTTTGACTGAGATCAAACCCTAGAGGTTTGATATATGAACCTAAACTTCATTTGAGCATACTTACCTAAGAGGTTTGATATATGAACCTAAACTTCATTGGCTAAGAGGAAAGCTAAGATTTGTTTTTCTGCACTCAGGAAATTTGTTTATGTTTAGAATTTTAATTTCATTCATACAGATCTGTTTATATCTTGGTTTAATGTGCTGATCTAAAATTGTATTAGTGAACATAATTTAGAAGAATGTCACTATTCTACTTTTCCCCTGAAATCTAACACAATTGTCGATACATATACGGGTCTACTGGATCAAAGTCTCTCAACTTCTTCAAATCTGTCATCATGGGAGTTTGCCATGGATTTGCAATCCATCATTCCAGACTTCTGAAGAACCATTTCAACATACTTCCTCTATCATAGGAAGTTTTCACCACGCCTCTGCTGTACATGAGAGGCTCTATACCAAGTTTGCTTGAATCCATACAAGGTCTTCTTCCATCTGCATACAAGGGTTTCTTTATGGTATACCTCAAAACCTTGAGGTTGCTCTACATACACTTCTTCTTCAATTACTTTGTTGAGAAGAACGATCTTTACATTCATTTGATATAAAATCCAACCCATGGATACTGCAGGAGATATAAAGGCTAAGGTAGAGGTATATCTAGTTACTAGAACAAAATGTCATCGTAGTCTTCTCCCTCCTACTGGGAGAACCCTCTAGGCCTGAGTCTCACCTTGTATCTATCAATGCTCAAGTCTTTTTCACAATTTCTCACATACATTGTTCTTCATCAAAACTTCCTTCCATTCCTTATGCTTGACTGCTTCTAGTGAGTTCAAACTGGTTCAATTGGTTGTTCTGACTTTTCTTTCTTTCTTGGAATCTTCATGTTCTTCTTCATGTTTATCTTCAATGTTGGAGTCATGGAATCTTCTACAGATTACACGCCCTTCATTCTTAAAGGCTCCAACCTTCTGCCATAGGAACATAAATGTAGATGGATAACTAAGGATATTCAAGGCTTCTTTTCGAAGAAGACTTCTTCTAGAGTCAAACTGAACATGTGCTGCTTATCATGGCTGCTACTTCCAATGAAGAATATGGACAAATACTTCATGGTATTTGTTGTTCCTGAGTCTGTACTTAAGGCGTAAAAGTACAGTGTCAAGGCATCCGAAAGTATGATAAAGGTCGATAAAGGATTACACTAACCTTCGGTATGGGAAACTAATGAGGATTTCTACGTTCTCGTTGTCTAGCTTCCAATTGTTCCTGGATAGTAATATCTTGTTCAATGGCTGCCCATGAACATTCCAATTCCTCCCGGGTGTTCGCAGTTTTAAGGATTGTGTCAAAAAGATTTAGAGCGATATGTATTTGATTGGATAGTCCGGGTTGAATATTAGGTTGAGTTGCTGCAGGGACAGTCATTGAGGAACAGTACCAATATGGAAATGATTTAAACAGAAGATTTCAATGCTGTTTCAATTTGGTCAAAATAAAGAGAAACTTTTGCATGAAGAAGAAAATAAGAATGCAAACTGAAGGCCTTTTCCCGTAACTGTATTATTTTTAGTAAAAAGATGTGGGGTGAGAGAAAAACGTTTAGCTGTAGATAACGTAAGGTTACTGTCAATAGAAAACTCACACATACACAGAAGAAATAATCGACATAGAAATAATTGACATAGTATAAATAAATATGAAATTCTGTAAATGCAAATTGGTCTTACACCCGCTAATAGCTGGTGCAGAGGAAAGACAAGAAACAATTACAGAAAAATGAAGTCCTTTCACTATAGTAGTGGTCGTACTAAATTATAGTGATACACATCAATTATGAAGAGTGAAACGAAATGAAACAAGAAACATAACAAAACAAACTTGTAACACAGTCGTGACGGAATCGGGAATCTTCAAATTTACTTGTATTAACCTCTCGAATGCAAAAAATCTATTACAATCCCTACCAAAAGGTCTCGCCCTTTGTTCTTCTTTTGGTCATCTATTTATACAATTTTTTCTCCCTTTTAGAAACATCAATGGTTTCATAAATGATGTTACAAACGAGAGGAGCGAAATCACTCCACCTCTTCTACTCTATTTTCAAAAAGTGTCAGGTGCTTGTCTTTGCGTAATTCGGTGCATATGATACATTTATTCACAAACTGAGATACAAGCTGTCAAGGTTCCGCTTGACAGCTAGGAGGAGCGAAGTCATTCCACCTCTCCTACTCTATTTTCAAAAAGTGCCAGGTGTTTGTCTTCGCATGGATTCGGTGTACATGATACATTTGTCCACAAACTGGGATACAAGCTGCGAAGGTTCCGCTTGACAGCTGGCCTCGGAAAAATAACACTCTCGGGCTAACTGTGAAAGTTTATGACCCATTTGTGCATCAATGATGTCAAGGGCACTAAGTTGTGCGTTAGGTTGAATCAAATGTTCGTCAATTCGAGCCATATCTACCCTGTCCATCTTAGAGATTTCCATCGAATCTCTCTCATTCTTCTCCTTCATGTCGAGGGAAATCTGATCTACATTCATTTGCCTCAACGTCTCTGAGTTACCTCCACTCTCCATTCCTAACAGTTCGCCATCTATAGCATTGAAGGCTTCTTCTAATGAATTGGTTACTTTTTGGGCCTGTTCCTTGCTTAAGGTAATATTATGTTCCCAATCCTTTAACAAAATATTACCCCTAGTTTGTTCAACAATGGTGAGTCCGGGAGAACCCGCTGAAAATCTGTTGTTAGTAGCTATCACTGCCTCTTGAAAAGCGACCCGAGCAGCCTCTGCGTTTCTTTCTTTGACAATCAGATTCTCAGAAATCCGATGCATTAACATGCAATCTTCTCGAATTGCTCCCACTTTGTCTAGCAGACTCTGTTGTGCAGAAGAGATCCTGCTCCGAATATCGATAGCTCGAGATTTAAACCGCTCGATGTCGATCACCCTGCTCTCGACGATCTCTAACTGAGCCTGCAGCTCTGTGATCATACCCCTTTGCTGACTCGACTGTATCCGACCATCTCGGATCACTGAATTCGCTTGTTCCAACTTAGTTTTTAAGACTTCTATTTCCTTTTTATCGGCCAATCGGGCCAGTTCTATTTCTCCACTCGCCTGACTCTTAGCGTTTTCTGCAGCCGAAGCTACTCGGGCTTCGAGAGTCTTGATCAGACGATTCTTTCTTTTGAGCTGATTTTTCAACGTCGCGACCGAGAATTGATTCGCTGATGCATACGCTCCTAGCGTTCCTGCTATCTCTGTGGCGAATTCATCACTCTTGTTTTTTCCATCTGTCATCCTTTGAATTTTTTCGCAGTTGATCCTTCCTCCTGGTTTAACTCCTTTTTCACAACTGCTTTTCTCTTTTTGTCGAAGAAGAACTCATTGGGAGGAAGTTCTTCTGCTCTGATGGGCCTTAGTTCTTCACCGAAAATCCATCCTTCTCCTATGTTTCCTTGCGTTGAGTGCAAAGGGGTGACAGAAGTGATGGGTTCCCCGATTTGCTTCGCCGCCTTTCCTGGTGTGCCGAGTGAGTCTTGTTCCTTCAGAGGATCAGAGGTCTTCGTCTCAGTCTCTAGATTCTGAGTTTCTGGCGGGTCCGTGTTTCTTACTTCCACCTCTGGACTATGTTCCTTGGGTGGGTCAGTAGTTTCTTTTTCTGTTTCGGGATTCTTCTCCTGCTCGGGATTCTTCTCTTGCTCCCCTTCCTGACGTTTTTCGGGGTTAGAAGTTTGGCCCTCAAAACTTTTAGCTTCCTTCTCTTTATCCTTGGAAAGACCCAAACCTCCTAGCACAGCGGGAAGACATCTTTTTCTATGCTCCTGAAACTTTAAAACAGAGGCCATGTCTTCGGGTGCTAAAGATCTGATTCGAACTAGCACTTTCCCATAGGACCTCGCCCCTCGGAAAATATCATCCGAGGGTGAACACTTGTGTTCAAACTTCTTCAACCCACAATTTGACAGATGGGCGCTTATAATTTTCTGAGGATCATGCTTTTTATACTCAATAGAGACCAAACTCAAGTCTTCTAAAGTTGCAGCCTCAACCTTAGCATGTCCAAAATCCAATAAAGAATAAGAATTTAGCCGAACGGGGAAAAACGACCATACCTTCTTTGATGATGCTTTGAGCTCTTTACTCACTCCGCCAATCACTGTTTGTCGGGCAATCTCGCGACATGCCAGCTTGTCGGGAATAAATAGTGGTAGCGCAAACGGGAGAACAGTAGCTCCGAACACTATGAAATAGGAAAACTCTGCTTCTACGTACCAGTTTGCGATACCTTTCAGATTTGCAGCAATGCTATCCGAGATGCGAGGTGGCGAACGACCAGAAATGACGATGTGCAGGGGCACCATCACCCAATTGAAAATCTCATAAATAAATTCATTTGCTTTATTTTCCCACAGTTTATCGTGATATTCATGCACAGTTTTTTCTTGGGTTGGACTCCAAGCCCAATTCATCAAAGGGAAAGGTGTCATGGAGCATATCGCGTCCATGATATATGCAGACATGAAGAATGCGGATGGTCCCCCGGCTGCCTTTTGCTCCCGATACTCTGTGACCCTGTTGAACAAACTATCCGAGAGTATCTTTGCCCAATTAAATGAACAACCTTCCGCTACCCGAAAGATGAGAGGTACCCACGCAATGTAGAAATGTGTTGTATCCTCTCTTCCGAAAAGTCGGCATGTCATCATTGCCACATACATATAATGTGGCTCCAGCGAAGCAATTGAATACACGCCCTTGTCATTCGCTCTGAATGTCGCGGGGCGCGAAACCCAATCTTTTATCAAACCAGGCATGGTTTTGTCATATTGTTCGCACTCCTTCTTTTTGAATTCCTCCAGGAATTCAACATTATACGTGTATTCAGCAGTTGCTGGGAGCTTGTACATGGTTTGGATATGGTTTGGTCTGAAAGTTCCGACTGTGGTCCGTTGGTCGCTTATGATAGTTCTGGTGGGTAGTTCTATGTGATCCAATGCCCATCGGATCATGTCGTAGTATGGGAGCAACCGTGGTCTGGTTGCAACCAGGTGCATTCCCGACTGAACAACTGTCTTGTATTTAGTGTTCAGGTCGTCCTTTACATTATCATTGTCATCGGAGTTTGAATAGCTCACCAATTTAGATTGCAGAATATCTGAAACAAACCACCAGCTGGGTACTGAGCTGCCAGTCCGAGGTGAAGTATCTGAGACGTCGTCTGAACCCTGCGCCGCAACCTCGACATTCGCTTTCGCTGCTCTCCTTGGAGCCATGTCTGAAACTTGTGTTTTCGCTTTTCTGCGATAGACCTGTGTATACATGCAGAGATTAGTTCACTCGGAGAAAGGTGAGCTCTGTGCGGTTATGAGAAATGTTCAAAAATAGAATGAAATTCTCGTATATATTTGAAAGCCTTGTACTATTTGAAACAAGTCTGTCAAATCGCAAATAGAAACAAATTTATTGCATAAATCTGATCTTATTCATTTGTGGATTTACCCTAATTCTTCATTAATGTCATCAATGCTCGGCGGCTTGACAGGCAGTCGGGTTATGGAGAGCAAGTAGCTACCTCGTGAAGTGTGCCAACCTCGGTGTGCGGGGCGTATCTCGTTTAATTTAAAATTTCAAATCTTAACGACTTAAAGAATTTTCTCGCTTTTCGTTGCATCGTGAATTTCCTTTTCACATTTTGACTCTTCAACTCGCGAGACTGCGAGTGCCGATTTTACCTTAATTAATAGTAACCGTGATTTGGCGTAGCCTTAATTATATAATTAATTTACTCGCCATATCGCGTCTCGGGAATTCGAAGACAGACTTTTGGGAGAATGACATGCAGAGTCATGATATCGCGATGTGGCGATAATTAAGGCTCGAATTATGAGAAGGAAATCTTAGATTATGCGACTAATTAATCTCGCTATAATCATGTCGCAACTTCGTGAATCGGGGTTTTGGAGACCTTAACTTTATGAAAGAAAGTGCCGAGTGGCGATGTGCCGAGAACCAAATTTAACCATGGTTAGGTTTTTACCTTTAGTCCTTGACCAAGGTTATCACAAAAGTTATCGCGTTCTCGGCTCTCGGGGCTGTAAAAACAAAAACTTAGGTTCGACGAATGCCGAGGCGCGAATTCCCGAAAATGCATACTCATGAGTTAAAAGTTTTACCCTAGTTAATGTTTTGCACGAAAAAAACAAAAACGAATTCGCAGTTTCACGTCTCGGGACTTATGAATTCAAAGATTGAAGTATCCGGCTTGCGATAAAACATACTTGCGAAAAATAAAATAAAAGAGCAAACATACTTGCGAAAAATGGATCTGTTTTGAAAGTGAAAAAGCATTGCTATCAGGCGACAAGATTTCAGAGTTTTAAGATTTCAGAAGGAAAAGAAAAACAACTTTAGATCTCAAGTATCAAAAATTGAAAATTGCGCGAGGTGAAAAACAAGGGCGGCTCCAACATAGGCTCCAACTAGGGATCCCGCTTCGCTGTGAGGCGGGAAGAACAGTAGACCAGGTGCCAATATTGGGTAAATGGAGTCATAGGCTAAAACCAACAGAAAAATTCAAGGAAAAAGATAGAAAGGGGGAGGAAATCTTCGCTTGGTACCCCATATATTTTTTCGAACCCAGATACTCTTTCCAAACACAGCTGAAATCACTTCCACAACTTTCCCTTTCTCACTACTAACTTAGGAGACGCTTTAAGACAGTCAAAACGAGCCTAGAATATTCAACAGATCTTACGATTCTCAACTTGCATTAAAAGAATGCTATTATACAATTTTAAATTGGGAAGTCCCATCGGAATTTGGGGAAATGATTAGGCTTTCAGAAAGTGTTAGTTACCAGAGTAGATTGATATTTATGTGTAACAACCTTACAGATCTCTCAGACATTGCTTCACTGCCAGCGAGCCTGTTCAGTAGCCCGGTGAAGTTGTCTGACCCCTTTTCAACTGAATTTCTTTTCACCACTTTGGAAAATATTTATGCGTTTAAACGCTAAGACGAGGGCAATCATTTATGAATTTCCTTTCATCGTCTTAATGGACTAGGTGGGGGCAATCATTTCTGAATTTCCTTTCACCACCTGTCTTAGTATTTACTTTTAAAACACGAAGATGAGAGCAATCAGTTTATATCAGGGCTGAGATCTGTGTAATATTTTTTATCAGAGGTCTGTCAACTTATTTTGATTACTCGGTATCAACCTTTCTTTGACCCTCACAAGACCTTTCTTTCTTAGGGAAAAAGGGGGGAATAATAAAATTTTAAGGAACGTCCTGTTCAAGCAAGCTTTGATTCTTCCGACGCTGTTGAAAAACCTAGGAAAGTTAGGATCACTATAAACATTCCTTAGCTTAGCAGAAGATCAAGTAGTTGTGAAGACCGGCTTTCTTATTAAGATCTGCTTCGGAACCCTTGAGATTTAAAACGAAAAACCTTTACCCTTTCACAAAGACTTGGGAAGATAGTGACTCGCTAAAAGTTAGGCCCAAATATAGACAGAAAACAAGGCAACAATTCAATGGGTTAATATACAAAAGGTCACAACAGTTCGAGACTGGTTTTCGATTATATTTAGGAACAAAAATTATGACTGACTTTTTTTAGGTTTAATGTATTCATTCAAATTATTTTATTTGAAGATTATGAAACCAAAAATATTCCCGTTATCTAACCTTTTGTATTGCAAATTTGAAAAATGTTACCTTAGTTTGCTTAAACAACCTTTCATGAACTGTATATT
>ML832511.1:29267-40779 GCA_009831015.1 Picea engelmannii
TTTGGTTGGAATTGCTTCCACCCACTTTGTAAAATAATCTGTGGCTGTTAAGATCCACTTATGTTGAGCACTGGAATGGGGATTAATTTCCCCTATGAAGTCTAATCCCCATTGTTGAAATGGGGCTTCAGTTTTGACTGGAATGAGTGGTAGTGCAGGGAGTTGTTGCTTACCATTGAATATTTGACACGAGTAACATGCACGTACTTTGGTATTAACGTCCGAAAATAGTTTCGGCTAATAGTATCCGGCCCTCAGGATCTTGTAAGCTGTGGCTCTCCATGCATGGTGTCCTCCACATATTCCTTCATGAAATTCTTCTATAACCCGTGGAGTTTCCGACTCAACCAGACAGACCAGTAAGAACCCGAGTGGATCCTTCCAGTATAGTTGATTTTCGGAGATGCAATATTTTACAGCATGGAGTTTTAAAGTTCTGTATTTGGCTGGTGTTAGTTCATCTGGACATTTCAGGTTTAACAAATAGAAAACTATATCTTTATACCAGCATGATGACATGAATTTTTCTTCAACCTTGCTTGAATATGTCTGGTCATCCGACTCTTCCAAACGTGTGTCTCCGTCTTCCCCTTGTAAGCAATTGATGTCGAGAGCTCTAAGGTTCGACTCAGCCAAGAGTTTGGCCAGACCCTTTCCCTTTATCAATTTAGTAGGCTTGATTTCCAGATCAAATTCTTGTATTTTAGCGAGCCAGCGCCCTCGTTTTCCATCACTATCCGGTTGTACCAATATATCCTTCACAGCACTGGTTGGCACGTACGCGATAATTTTTGAATGCAGAACGTAAGTTCTGAATGCTTTTAGCGCTTTTACCATTGCGTACGCTTGTTTTTCTATTATATCATATTTTAGTTCGGCGTCTCTAAGGCTCTTGCTAAAAAACACGATCGGGCGTTCAAAGCCTTCATCATCTTTTTGCAGTAACACCGCGACGATAGTATGTTCAGAAGCAAATGAGAAGATGAGGAAATCTTTCAAGTAATCTGGGCTTGTTAACACAGGTGCCTCGCTGATGACTTTTTTAATATGCTTGAACGACGCTTTAGCCTCGGTCGTCCAATTTACTCTACTATCTTTCTTCAACATTCCTGTGATCAATTTGACAATCTCAGCAAAATTTGGTATAAACCTTCGTAAAAAGTTTATTGTACCTAAGAAAGATTGAATTTCTTTAACGTTTCTAGGGATACTGATAGTTTGTATTGCTTCAATTCTCTTAGGATCGATTCTGATCCCATCTTTAAATACGATATGCCCCAGAAGCTTACCTTCCTGCATAGCGAAATGTGATTTCTTTGGGTTCAAAGATAGGCCATACCTGCGGCATTTTTCGAAAGTCTGTTTTAAATGGATCAAATGTTCTTCATCGGTTTTAGAGAAAACCGTCAAATCGTCAAGGTAGATTACTACGAACTTGTTTCTTTCTCCGATGAAAGCGATGTCCATAGCGCGCTGGAAGGTAGCCCCTGCATTCATCAAACCAAAAGGCATTTTATCATACATGAATGTACGCCATGGTGTGGTGAAAGCGGTTTTTTCTCTGTCTTGCTCATTCATGGCGATTTGGTTGTACCCAGAAAATCCATCTATCATAGACATTCGATTTGCTCCAACTACCCTTTCTAGGACGTGGTCCATTTTAGGAAGTGGATAATTATCCTTAAGAGAGGACCTGTTCAAGTTCCGGAATTCCCGACACAGTCTGATTTCTCTGTTCTTTTTTCTGACAGGGACCAAATTTGCCACCCAATCTGAGTACCTTAGAGGTACAATTATTTTCGCATCTAAGAGCTTCTTAACTTCCTTTTCAATAACGGGCAACAAAATGGGGTTAAATTGCCTGAGCTTTTGCCTAAAAGGCTTGACTCCGGGCTTCAAAGGTATCTTGTGCTCAATTATAGAAGTATCATATGTTCGAAGCTCCTCATAAGACCAAACGAAAACATCTTTATACTGTCTGAGTAGGTCTCTGTACTGGTCTTTTACCTTAGGAGGGAGGAATTTAGATATCTTTACTATCCTGGAATCTTTTTCAGTTCCTATGTCGCAGTCCTCCACTTCTTCTGGTTGGGGCTGCAAAGTGGATTTCACAGGTATGTCGTTCTGATCGAAGAGTCTTTCTAAAGGAATTAAGCCTTTCAGGATCTGGTTGTTTTTAAGGACCAACATGCGATGGTCCGCTATTTTTTCTCCAAAGGTTTCAGGATCTTCACCCTCTTGCATAATCCACATCGGGTCGTTTTGGTTTTCTTGGTCTGGGTGAGTTTCAGAGAATTCACCTATTGCCATAAGAAACTTCTGAATTTATTGTTCCTTTCTCATATCGTTTGCAGTGGGACATAGATTACACCAATAACGTATGTGAGTATGAAGCCTTAATCTTAGGTTTAGAGGCTGCAAAGAAGTTAAACATAAAAAACTTGGAGGTTTACGGTGACGCTGAATTGATAGTAAGACAAGTAAACTGACAATACCTAGCCAAACATCCCAGACTAAGAACATACATAAATTGTGCTTGGGATTTGATGGAGAACTTTTTCTCATCTATAAAAGTCCATTTTATTCCTCGCACAAAGAATCTACATGCTGACGCTTTGGCTAAGGCATCCTCAACCTTTTCTCCTTCCATGAACCTTAAACTGAATATGTTGGAGCCGCCGTTGTTTTTCACTTTGCGCAATTTTCAATTTTTGATACTTGAGATCTAAAGTTGTTTTTCTTTTCCTTCCGAAATCTTAAAACTCTGAAATTTTGTTGCCTGATAGCAATGCTTTTTCACTTTAAAAAAAGATCCATTTTTCGCAAGTATGTTTGCTCTTTTGTTTTATTTCGGGATATCGCAAGCCGAATACTTCAATCTTTGAATTCATAAGTCCCGAGACGCGAAACTGCGAATTCGTTTTTGTTTTTTTGCGCAAAACATTAACTAGGGTAAAACTTTTAACTCATGAGTATGCATTTTCGGGAATTCGCGCCTCAACATTCGTCGAACCTAAGTTTTTGTTTTTACAGCCTTGAGAGTCGAGAACGCGATAACTTTTGTGATAACCTTGGTCAAGGACTAAAGGTAAAAAACTAACCATGGTTAAATTTGGTTCTCGGCACATCGCCACTCGGCACTTTCTTTCATAAAGTTAAGGTGTCCAAAACCCCGATTCACGAAGTTGCGACATGATTATAGCGAGATTAATTAGTCGCCTAATCTAAGATTTCCTTCTCATAATTCGAGCCTTAATTATCGCCACATCACGATATCGCGACTCTGCATATCATTCTCCCAAAAGTTTGTCTTCGAATTCCCGAGACGCGATATGGCGAGTAAATTAATTATATAATTAAGGATGCCAAATCACGGTTATTGTTAATTAAGGTAAAATCGACACTCGCAGTCTCGCGAGTTGAAGAGTCAAAATGTGAAAAGGAAATTCACGATGCAGCGAAAAGCGAGAAAATTCTTTAAGTCGTTAAAATTTGAAATTTTAAATTAAACGAGATACGTCCCGCACACCGAGGTTGGCACACTTCACGAGGTAGCTACTTGCTCTCCATAACCCGACTGCCTGTCAAGCCGCCGAGCATTGATGACATTAATGAAGAATTAGGGTAAATCCACGAATGAATAAGATCAAATTTATGCAATAAATTTGTTTCTATTTGCGATTTGACAGACTTGTTTCAAATAGTACAGGGCTTTCAAATATATACAAGAGTTTCATTCTATTTTTGAACATTTCTCATAACCGCATAGAGCTCACCTTTCTCCGAGTGAACTAATCTCTGCATGTATACACAGGTCTATCGCAGAAGAGCGAAAACACAAGTTTCAGACATGGCTCCAAGGAGAGCAGCGAAAGCGAATGTCGAGGTTGCGGTGCAGGGTTCAGACAACGTCTTAGATACTTCACCTCGGACTGGCGGCTCAGTACTAAGCTGGTCGTTTGTTTCAGATATTCTGCAATCTGAATTGGTGAGCTATTCAGACTCCGATGACAATGATAATGTAAAGGACGACCTGAACACTAAATACAAGACAGTTGTTCAGTCAGGAATGCACCTGGTTGCAACTAGACCACGGTTGCTCCCATACTACGACATGATCCGATGGGCATTGGATCACATAGACCTACCCATTAGGACTATCATAAGCGACCAACGGACCACAGTCAGAATTTTCAGACCAGACCATATCCAAACCATGTACAAGCTCCCAGCAACTGCTGAATACACGTATAATGCTGAATTCCTGGAGGAATTCAAAAAGAAGGAGTGCGAACAATATGACAAAACCATGCCTGGTTTGATAAAAGATTGGGTTTCGCGCCCCGGGACATTCAGAGCGAATGACAAGGGCGTGTATTCAATTGCTTCGCTGGAGCCACATTATATGTATGTGGCAATGATGACATGCCGACTTTTCGGAAGAGAGGATACAACACATTTCTACATTGCGTGGGTACCTCTCATCTTTTGGGTAGCGGAAGGTTGCTCATTTAATTGGGCAAAGATACTCTCGGATAGTTTGTTCAACAAGGTCATAGAGTATCGGGAGAAAAGGCAGCCGAGGGACCATCCGCATTCTTCATGTCTGCGTATATCATGGACGCGATATGCTCCATGACACCTTTCCCTTTGATGAATTGGGCTTGGAGTCCAACCCAAGAAAAAACTGTGCATGAATATCACGACAAACTGTGGGAAAATAAAGAAAATGAATTTATTTATGAGATTTTCAACTGGGTGATGGTGCCCCTGCACATCGCCATTTTTGATCGTTCGCCACCTCGCATCTCGGATAACATTGCTGCAAATCTGAAGGGTATCGCGGACTGGTACGTAGAAGTAGAGTTTTGCTATTTCAGAGTGTTCAGAGCTACTGTTCCCTCGTTTGCGCTACCACTATTTATTCCCGACAAGCTGGCCTGTCGCGAGATTGCCCGACAAACAATGATTGGCGGAGTGAGTAAAGAGCTCAAAGCATCATCAAAGAAGGTATGGCCATTTTTCCCCGTTCGGTTAAATTCTTATTCTTTATTGGATTTTGGACATGCTAAGGCTGAGGCTGCAACTTTAGAAGACTTGAGTTTGGTCTCTATTGAGTATAAAAAACATGATCCTCAGAAAATTGTAAGCGCCCATCTGTCAAATTGTGGGTTGAAGAAGTTTGAACACGAGTGTTCACCCTCGGATGATATTTTCTGAGGGGCGAGGTCCTATGGGGAAGTGCTAGTTCGAATCAGATCTTTAGCACCCAAAGGCATGGCCTCTGTTTTAAAGTTTCAGGAGCATAGAAAAAGATGTCTTCCCGCTGTGCTAGGAGGTTTGGGTCTTTCCAAGGATAAAGAGAAGGAAGCTGAAAGTTCTGAGGGCCAAACTTCTAACCCCGAAAAACGTCAGGAAGGGGAGCAAGAGAAGAATCCCGAGCAGGAGAAGAATCTCAAAACAGAAAAAGAAACTACTAACCCACCCAAGGAACATAGTCCAGAGGTGGAAGTAAGAAACACGGACCCGCCAGAAACTCAGAATCCAGAGACTGAGACGAAGACCTCTGATCCTCCGAAGGAACAGGACTCACTCGGCACACCAGGAAAGGCGGCGAAGCAAATCGGGGAACCCATCACTTCTGTCACCCCTTTGCAGTCAACGTAAGGAAACATAGGAGAAGGATGGATTTTCGGTGAAGAACTAAGGCCCATCAGAGCAGAAGAACTTCCTCCCAATGAGTTCTTCTTCGACAAAAAGAGAAAAGCAGTTGTGAAAAGGGAGTTCAACCAGGAGGAAGGATCAATTGCTAAAAAATTCTAAGTGATGACAGACGGAAAAAACAAGAGGAGTGATGAATTCGCCACAGAGATAGCAGGAACGCTAGGAGCGTATGCATCGGCGAATCAATTCTTGGTCGCGACGTTGAAAAATCAGCTCAAAAGAAAGAATCGTCTGATCAAGACTCTCGAAGCCCGAGTAGCTTCGGCTGCAGAAAACGCTAAGAGTCAGGCGAGTGGAGAAATATAACTGGCCCGATTGACCGATAAAAAGGAAATAGAAGTCTTAAAAACCAAGTTGGAACAAGCGAATTCAGTGATCCGAGATGGTCGGATACGATCGGGTCAGCAAAGGGGTATGATCACAGAGCTGCAAGCTCAGTTAGAGATCGCCGAGAGCAGGGTGATCGACATCGAGGGGTTTAAATCTCGAGCTATCGATATTCGGAGCAGGATCTCTTCTGCACAACAGAGTCTGCTAGACAAAGTGGGAGCAATTCGAGAAGATTGCCTGTTAATGCATCAGATTTCTGAGAATCTGATTTTCAAAGAAAGAAATGCAGAGGCTGCTTGTGTCGCTTTTCAAGAGGCAGTGATAGCTACTAACAATAGATTTTCAGCAGGTTCTCCCGGACTCACCATTGCTGAACAAACTAGGGGTAATATTTTGTTAAAGGATTGAGAACATAATATTACCTTAAGCAAGGAACAAGCCCAAAAAGTAATCAATTCATTAGAAGCCTTCAATGCTATAGATGGCGAGCTGTTAGGATTGGAGAGTGGAGGTGACTTAGAGACGTTAAGGCAAATGAATGTAGATCAATTTTCCCTCGACATGAAGGAGAAGAATGAGAGAGATTCGGCGAAAATCTCTAAGATGGACATGGTAGATATGGCTCGAATGGACGAACATTTGATTCAACCTAGCGCACAACTCAGTACCCTTGATATCATTGATGCACAAATGGGTGATAAACTTCCACAGTTAGCCCGAGAGTGCTATTTTGCCGAGGCCAGCTGTCAAGCGGAACCTTCGCAGCTTGTATCCCAGTTTGTGGACAAATGTATCATGTACACCGAATCCATGCGAAGACAAGCACCTGACACTTTTTGAAAATAGAGTAGGAGAGGTGGAGTGATTTCGCTCCTCTCGTTTGTAACAACATTTATGAAACCATTGATGTTTCTAAAAGGGAGAAATTTTTTTATAAATAGATGACCAAAAGAAGAACAAAGGGCGAGACCTTTTGGTAGGGATTGTAATAGATTTTTTTCATTCGAGAGGTTAATACAAGCAAATTTGAAGAATCCCGATTCCGTCACGACTGTGTTACAAGTTTGTTTTGTTATGTTTCTTGTTTCATTTAGTTTCACTCTTCATAATTGATGTGTATCACTATAATTTAGTACGACCACTACTATAGTGAAAGGACTTCATTTTTCTGTAATTGTTTCTTGTCTTTCCTCTGCACCAGCTATTAGCGGGTGTAAGACCAATTTGCATTTACAAAATTTCATATTTATTTACACTATGTCAATTATATCTATGTCGATTTCTTCTTCTGTGTATGTGTGAGTTTTCTATTGACAGTGACCTTACGTTATCTACAACTAAACATTTTTCTCTCACCCCACATCTTTTTACTAAAAATAATACAGTTACGGGAAAAGGCCTTCAGTTTGCATTCTTATTTTCTTCTTCATGCAAAAGTTTCTCTTTATTTTAACCAAATTGAAACAGCATTGAAGTCTTCTGTTTAAATCATTTCCATATTGGTACTGTTCCTCAATGACTGTCCCTGCAACAACTCAATAAAAGTGCATTGCGGACAAAGGCTGTGTTGACCGCCTATTCAGCACAGGGGTCAACTCATGTATCATGAAGATTTATCTATGTCAAAGACAGAGATGGTTCTACTGGGTATCAGATACCCCAGCACTTAAATTTTTGTAAACGTGATTTCCGCACCCCTGCGAGGGTATATAATGTAATAATGTCTGCATGGATCATAGTTAGGTCTGGTACCTTGGATGTTGACATCAGGGGAGTTCCTTTCATCGAGGGTTTTTTATCCTCAGGAGGTTAATTTGGCCTAACCAGCCAGGTTAATCTCCCTTGAATTTTTCCCTCCACAGGCTTCCTCCAAAGTGGTGGAAGGTGCTCTGATGGTCTCGTTCATTGAGTAACTTTTTAGGATTATTGTAAATGACCATGTTAGGCAGTGTCTGAAGTTTCGCGGAATTCCGTCGAGTCTAGAGTAGTTTTTTTTAATTAATTAAATTATATAAAATTTAATTAATTAATTATTTTTTGAGCTAAATGTTGTAAAAACTTCGTCTTTGGGAGAAAGATAGGGGTATTTGTGCTCAAAATGAATGAAATAACACTCCCTACACCCACTGACCAAGTTTCAGCTCAGTCGGACTAATTTTGCTATGCCTTAGTCCACTTAGAGTCAGTTAGGGAAAAAACAACAATTTTAATTGCTAAGGTGATATTATTAAAATATCACAAAGACATTGTAATTTTGAGTTAGTGAGTGGATGTTAAGGTGACAATGAGCAAGTTAGACCCTCCTAACCTACCCAAACCCATCCTAACCTTTTTCCCAACTTAATTCAACCTATTAATTCACTTTTTGACCATCTTTTACCTTGCCCTAAGGGGGATTTCGACCCATAACTAACTAAACCCCTTGATTCACTCCTTGGGGACTTCAAGAGACACTCCATACATGTGGAGCGCTCCCCTAGGCCTACCAAAACCCTAACCTTTTATCTAACTAAACTCACTCCTACTCCCTCAAAACCCTCACGCCCCTCCTTGTGGTGCGCCCCATTGGTTAGGGAGTCACTCCCTATACCTAAACCCTAACCCACGTCCTATTTTGGGCATGTGGGTTCCCTTTCCCTTGACCTAGGCGCCCTTTTGGGACCTTCACCACATCCCAACACCTCTCCTAACCAACTTTACCTCATCCCAAGCCTCTATGGTGCGCCCCCTCTTAATGTGAGTTAGTTACAACTCACCCAACCCACTCCCATTGCTATTTTTGGCACATGGGTTACCTATCCTTTGACTAGTGCGCCCCTTTGGGTGAGTTTGCTAGCCATTCTCTTGCCTCCACCTCACCTTTTCACTTAATCTCTCTCCTAAACCCTAGCTTGGGCGCCCGATTTGTGCTCTAGCTAGTAATCTAACACTTGACATTGATCCAAGTCCTCTCCTTTGGCCTCTTGGGGTATAAAAGGAACCCTCCCCCTCATTCTTTCCTCACCAATCTTTTGCTAACACTATTATGCTGAAATTTTTCACAACTCCATCTTCTTGCTCTTGCCATTTTGCCATCCATCTCATTGCTCTATCATTTTGGTAATGAGAAAATGCTTTGGAGGATTATTGATGCATTTTTGAGTATTCTTCTTGCTCCATACACGCGAGGTGATGTTGTTTACTTTTTGTCTATATGCTCATAGTGAATAGATCTTGAGTGCAAAGTAGTTTGCTTGGGTGAGGTAACTATGAGTATTTTTGTTATTTCATGATCTTTTGGATAACCTAGGATTTGCAAGTATTTCGTTCTTGGTTAATCTAAGATATCTATCTATTCTATGATGTATGTGTTTCGCTAAGATTTTGCAGGTCACTTCAAGGGTTTCACTTGGGACAAGATTCGAAGAGTAGTTCTCCCTTGAGATTCTCACATACTCCAAACCTCTTTCTTTTACTATATCTTTTTCTGCAGTCATTCCCATTTGATTTTCAACTAATATACTAGTTCTAGAGAGGTCAAAAAACATATTTTATCTATCATTTTGTTGGCTGAAAATTTTCTGTGTTTACACAGAAAATTTCTGTAACTTTTCTTGGTGTTTTGCAGCATTTCCAACAAGCTTTTGCTTGCTGATTTTGCAGGGCAGCATCATATTTTGGAAGTATATGCTGCATACAACACCTAGGAGGCTTCCAAACTTGCTCTTCTTGAGCTTGGGTAACATCTCTCCTCTTCTCTCTTGCTTTCTATAAATTTTCTGAAGTTTTTCTAAGTTCTTTGGATCCAAAAAGTAAACCTAACTTAGCTAGTTATTCTTTGTTCATATAACACTTAGATTAGATCATATTTTATCTATTTGATTATTGTATCTATACTAGCTACCCTCCTTGGTCAATATCGGTAGGCTTGCCACCACCTTGACCATTGTAGTGGTGTTTATTCTTTCATTCTTTCATTTGTTAAGTAAAATAAATCCAATGCTTGCTAGCATCATCAAGATAGTTCTTGCCTGAGGGGTAGGCCAGGAGCTTATCCTTTGTTCATATTCAAGAACGCCTCTGATTCATCAGAGTGGCTGGACTCAAAGCCCCCCTTTTTTGTGCAAGTTTGTCTTGGTAATGGTAGTTTCACTTGCCGACACCTTGGGGGAGTCATCCCCAATGTCGCCCTTGGCTTAAGGAAATCAACTTGTGGTGTTTGCCTTGTTTCACCGTTTGATATATCTTAGATAGATCTACACTTTGCAAGTTTAGTTTCCTTTTTCATTATCTTTCATATGCTCTTGTCTCTCATTGCTTATGGTTAGATAGCTTCATTGTGTTTACATGTTCTAGATCTAATATCTTTGAAGTTGTTTAACATATCTTAGATTGCATATGATGATGAGGTTCTAGAGATTTTGTTTACTTGCTAAGTTCATGATTCACTAAGGCTATTTCTTTGAGGTAACTTGGCATAACTCTTAAGGTATTGGTTAGGGTTTTTGCACATCATAACATCACACACCTAACAACACTTTTGAAAGGGTTTAAGCCCACGGCCTAGTTGCCTCCTAGCTTACGGCCTTGCTGCTGATTGAGCTCACGGCCCAGCCTTGTCATAGGCTCACGGCCACCTTCATTGCTGCACATAACACATTTGTTAGTAGGTTAATAACTCACATATGCTTATGGTTTAATTTGCTCACACACTTTGAATGCATATGAGGTAATCTTATCTATGTTTTAATTTGATAGCTTAATACTTGTGCTAATACTCTAAATCTTCTAGTCTCTTAAGCTCTCATATTTTAACATCTATTGCAAGCATACAACAACACCTCACACACTTGTGGTTTCAAAACATCTAATGTTCTAAAGCTTAATCTTTTATTTTATTGCTAGCACTTCCTATTGATAAATAGTCTAACCTCTCATGTGGTGTTAGTTTAGATGTTTTGAACATATATACCTTATAGTGCTTATGGTTTAGATGTGAATGGTTTAGTACTCTTGCTCATCGTTTTATTTAACTTCTAAGCTCTCATACATCTTAACACATTGCAAGTAACTTATATCATCTTACATGTTCATGGTTTAATCATCTAAGTGCTTAAAGTTCTATCTTTCATTTCAAGTATCATTACATGCTTTATGGTTCATGGTTATATGGTTGATATATCTCACATGTGATGGTACATTGATGGTTTAATCACTCGCTTATATATCCCTCTATCTTTACATGTTTATGGTGGTATAATCATTTCTCTTAAGCACTCGTTTTGGACAATTTTGCTCACGACCATTCGCTAAATCACTAAAATAAAACTGTCCAGAACTCTCTAAAATTAACCCAACACACCTTAAAGACCCACCCGAGGGTCCCTAAAACACTTAGTAACATTTTAGGGGTCATAATCTTCTTTTTCCATCATCTAAAACGGGTAAGAGGGCCAGTCTTTGGGGGAAGTGGCGGGGG
>ML832511.1:41591-52787 GCA_009831015.1 Picea engelmannii
CCATTTGCCCAACCTTAGGCACTAGTCTTTAGTTGACTTAGGGAAAGGGCTTCCTCTCATTTTAAACTAGACTTGCACTTGCATTGCTGCTTGTCATCATAGGCTAGTTCCCTTGGCCTATAACGAATTGAAACTAACTCCTATAACTTGTAATCTAAAATTAACTTAGTAACTAGGGACTACCCCCCTTGGCTTCCCTAGGAGTAAGCCTAGACGGAAGAAGCTCTTGTCAAGGTGACAGTGTGGGCAAGAACTTAGACATTGTGTCTCCGATGGCACACTAAGTGAGCGGGACTTAGCTCACGTCTGCAAGTGTGCATAAGGGCGACAACAGGCTGCAAGCCCATCAATTGCTTTTCATCTTTCTTTGTTTATTTTCTTTCAATATAACATAAGGAGAGATTGAAGGTCACCACCCTGGCGTGGTGACTAGGTGGTGGCAATGTCACCCACAAATACCTAATGGAAATGAGAAGGTTAGCTCGTGATGAGACCCCCTTTCCCTCAACCATGCAACTAAGAGCCATTGCCCTGGTTTGGTATGGACGTGATAGGTCGACTCGTGATGAAACCTCCTATCCTTCAACTAACCTTTAAAGCATTCTAATTTATCGTGGGTCCCCTTTATTCAAAGATAAGCGTTTCATTGCTTTCTTGGGTGATCTCTGGACGAAGCATCTGAAAGGTTTATATAAGGCTTTTATCTTTTACCCAACACCAACGTCTCTGGGCCTTTAGCCCCTTCTTCTCATGGAATGAGGGACAACCCTTTCTTGGGTCAATACACCCTAAACCCCAAGAGATAAGGAAACAGAGGGGAATAATGATGGAAAGTGGTAAGTATGGTCGAGAATGGTACAATGGCTCATTAAGGGAGTTCCCAGTAGCAAACCCATCCCCAAGGAAAACCACTTACTAGGGCACAATGTCAACCACCAAGGTGAAGCAGGGAAAAAGGCATAATGTCCAAGCACATATCATGAAATCTAGAGCAATCTAAGATACTACATAATCAAATGGCTTAAATATTGAAATGATGCTCACCATAATACTGACTTGTACCTCATGGAGCAAAGCCCACTGCCTTCCATAAGCCAATTGGTGTGGTGGATGCCATTTGTAAATCTGTGACCATCTGTGGTGGTGAGTAGGTTTTCCATCTATGCAAAGGGTGTTGTTGGTCATGTAGTCTCTCGATACTCCATATCTGCAACCTGAGGGCCTTAATACATGATCTCCTTAGTTATCCACAAAATGGAGATAACATCTGGATGCTACTTGGGGACATGTGCTCGTCGTAGAGTGCATGGGAACCACATCATCTCTTGGTAGACTTGTGCCTACTTACCTGGGGCCTTGGGGCCTTGAAAATCACGTGCTAGATGATGTCAGGTGAAGTCACACAACTAATGCAACCATTCGATCATCTCATCAAAGTATTTGCCCCTGTGTTTAATCATATAATACAACAAAGATAAGTTAAGCACATAATAATCATGAGTATAAACATACATATAATCGAACATGAAATAAAATCCATGAGGATGGGTGGGAGGGAGCAAATCCTATTGGAAAGAGAAACCATCAACCCGATCATCTCGCCTGAAAGTGTAACCACAAGACTGATCAATCCATATCTGAAGGGGGATACTATATGTAGATGAAGGTTCATCTTCATCTGCGCACAAAGACTCACTGCTTGTTGAGTACTGAGAGGAAATGATAGATCGGAAGAATATTGCATGGTCTCTTGGAGAAGAGGGTAAGAGGTAAGGAACAGGGTCAGGTGTAGAAAAACACCACCTTTTCCCCTATGAATCTCCATGGAAATCTCCAAGATGAAAATACTTCTTCTTTGAAGAATGAACCTCTGATTGCTCTGAGGTGGCCACGTCCTGGGTTGGAAGTCCTCATGAAACAGATCTACATTCTCAAAAGGGTATGTACCAAAGGATGACTGAGGATCACTCTGAGAATGTTGTGACAAGTCATCCTCGAAGGGGTGGAACAAATCTGTAACCATATCATCACTAGCCATCCGAACATCTGAATCATATATGTATGAGGACCACTCCTCTGATGATGACACCCCTTCTGCTTGAGAGCTACCCTTAATGTTATAAATGGGGATCTCTATCAAATTTGAGATAAATAAGATCCCATTTGCGTTAGCCAGTCTGTATGAAAGTGTCTACAGGCTCATCAACCATATCGAAGGGTACTTTCATAAGACCATCAGTTTGACTGAAAATGACCATATTTTCGTCTTTGTGCACAGGAGGAGTAGAGGCATGGATGTCTTCAACTTGACCTTCATCATCTAGACTGATCGCTTCTTCAACATTAGGAGATAAACAAGGTTGGACGATCTTGCCTTCATCAAGTGAGATCAAAGATAGCAGTGCCTCAATATGTTGTGCTTTATCATAATTCTTCTTTATTTTTATAGACAAGCCCCTCCATCGTCTCTTCATCACAAGATGCTTGATTCTAAGTACATAGTTCTTTGCTTGCTTTTCTTCAAGGGGATCTATCATATCCAAGGTTTCCTCCGACACTTCTTCACTTTCAAGGTCATGGAATAAAGCATCATCGAGGTCTTCGAAAGGGTCACAACTTATTGTGTTCTCTTCTTGATGAATTTCTTCATATCTCTGTTCTTCGAATACTTCTTCATAGTCAAGGGCAGGAAATAATTCTCTTATGCGATTCATCATTTCCTCAAAAAATTTATTGGCAGCCTTTTCCTTTTCCATATGTAAAAGTTCCTTCTTTGAGGCATAACAATTTCTGAATGGGGGTTCATTCCATGGTGCCATATTTCCATTGACTGAAAGGACACCTCAATGGAGTCGCCAGATGAGATCAAGGCTCATCAAAGGATGGGAAGGGGGAAAGAGGGAAAGGAAGGGTTTTGGGAAGGTGGAGTCGCCAGATGAGCTTTAAGATGAGTTCATCAAGAAAAGTGGTAAGGGAACGTCCCTTAGGTGGAGTTTCCAGGTAAGCTAAGGGAAAGGCTTTGGGATAGCTTACCAAAGTGTCGTAAGGGTATGAGGCAGATTCAAAATCTTCCTTGGCAAAGAAGCCAAAATGTTATAGCGCAATTTGTAGGTTGGGAAAAGCCCGACCCAACCACATAACAAGTGCTACAACTTGGGAATCTTACACCCAATGTCACCTCAATGTAGGTCCCACACTTCAAGGGTGACTAGGTCACTCTAGGGAGGTGATCCCGATGACCCTAGGGGGATTGAGATGGAGATGGAGGTAAGTGGAAATGAATCCCCTAGAGGTCAAGTCTAAATGGAAAGAAATGAAGGGAGAGATGTCTTGCAAGTCAAGTAATTGCTTCCCCACAGATATAATACTTCTTCGGATGATTGTACTTGCCTGAGACAAAGAAAACACACTTTGTAATGATATATGTTAGTTGGATCAACAAGTTAAGCTTGATGTCCCTAATTTGCAGCAATAGATATAAGCTTATATCGGTAAACAAACACCTAAAATTAACATATAAAGATCTAGACTAGTTAGGTAAATCAACATCAAACTTAGCAATGAGTATAGGTTGAAAATTGGCACTTAAGAAGCTAGATAAAGTGGCTGTTGTAAGCATGCGTTTTCTACAGAAAATTGCAGCCTTATGGCTGTAGCATTCAGTGGAAAACAACAACAAAGTCAACCATGAAAAGTTGCCAAGAACTAGCTTAAAAGATGTGCCCTAGTTAGTAGAGTAAATGAACAAAGTAAGAGAGCTAGTCTAGGGTTAGCTTAGGAGTTATGAGGGTGTTAATAACTAGTGTTATGCACCCCTAATGGATGTAGGTTAAAGTTGATAACATCAATTAGAATATTGGGAGAGAGGGGACGCCCTAGTGGGGGAAAACTCTTCTCAATGAGATAGATCAACTTCAAGGAAGAAAACTTTCAAAAGGTCAAAAATTACGTTTCCCAAAGCAATGATTTTATATCTCCAATGCAAAAAAGAGTATGAATAGTGCCTTTACTATTGGGTTAATGGAGTCAAAGGAGCTTAGAGAAGCTACCTCCTTGGGGGTGTAAGCCCTTTTACTTCCTATGGCAAGTTTCTCTAGGCTAGGGTTTAGGGTAAGAGGGTATATGCCCTTATACTTCTCTTATGAAACCCTTGTCTAAGAAATGAGATGAAGCATAAAGTGATGAAGACTAAGGTGGGGGTTTATGCCCTTATACTTCCCACCTAGTTCCTAGCACAATAACCTTGACTTGAAACAAATGATAGCAAGAAAATAAAAACCATACCAATTCAAAGAAAAATGCCAAGATAATCCACCACAATAGCAATAGAATAGCCTTCCAACTCTAGCGCATCACTTCTTCCATCAACCATTCATAAGTATAGCCATACACAAGTGCATAAGTGATAAAAGAGCTAAGAGGGTTGAAAATTTCAGACCAAGTCTCTCACAGGAGGGAGAGTTATGTTTCAAATGAGATCTTATGATCTCTATTTATATAAAATGTAGCTTACATAGCTTGTCCACAAAATAAGGAGTAAAACACAAGATTATGGGTCAACAACCCTAATCTTTCCCCCTTAACAAAGTAATACTAAACAATTCACTTAAAAAATCACTTTTTGCACAAATAAAACCCTAATTTAGGAGGAAGTCACCCCTTTAGGGGACGTTTTGCCACTTTGAGGAAGTTATTGGTGTTGGAGGAGCATGGATAGGCCTCCAAAGGCCACATGTCAAGCATCTAAGCACTCTCATCATGGTGAAGACCCTTCTCCTCCTCAAACGTCCACATGTCAAAATAGTGGCACCTCACCACCATCCCCTTACCCCAAAATCATGACGTCAAGCTCAAAAGTGGAACGTTTTGCCCCTCCTGGGAAAGTCGTTTGGCAAGTAAGGAGTGGGCTAGGTTGTCCAAGTCATCATCAAGGCCGTCCAAGTCTGATCTCTCTCATCTGGCATGCGGTCCCCTGAAATCCAAGCTGTGGGCTTATAGCCCCATGGAAGCCCAAGCTAGGCTTGTTCACCTAGAACTGTCGACCAACTAGGTCCTGGAAAGACAAATGAACACGCCCTCCGAGGATCTCAAGTCATAACATCATGATAAGTGGATCCAATCAATAAATAAGCCATCTATGCATGTGCATTCAAAGATCACTATATCAAACAATTAACAACTCAAAGACACTATGCGACTTGTCAAGCTTAAGTATGGGAGGGTTGACGAGGTGTCCTATTGGGTAGGTCTTCTCCTAGGTCAAGGAGAACTTCCAAGATATCCCTTTCTAAGCCATGTAAGGTGGTCGAGGTGGTAGGGGCTAAGTCTCAATGGGCATAGGGCTCATGACATACAAGGGGTCGTGGTGTCTCATTCATCGGTGCCTTTGTAGAGGGTGTGTGATACCTTCGTCTGCAATGTACTTTTTCCAAGCCCATCAATTGCCTTTCATCTTTATTTCTTTATTTTCTTTCAATATAGCATAAGGAGAGATTGAAAGTCACTGCCCTAGCATGGTGACTGTTGATGATTGCAGCTATGTGAGACTTTCTCCAGCTTACAAACTTGTGAGATGTGGATCATTGCATCTATGTGAGTCTTTCTCTCAGCTTACAAGCCTGAGAGAAATCCCCTAAGAAGGGTACGTGGTTCCTGCCTGAGACAGAGCTGGAACGTAGAGATAACCTCCTCCATTCAGAGAGTTGAGAAGAACTCCATATGATTATCCAGTGGGAAAGGCGATTTGTTGAGTTAGACGTGCCTGTGGCTAAGCACAAGGTGAACGTGTGAAATCCCAAAGTGCTGGGTGCATCGTCATGTAAACATAAATGTAGATGATGTATTTGTTAGAATATAGAAGATGGTGTGCTTGTTTTACCATTGACGATACCCTCGTCACCCAACCATAGGCCGAAGCCACCCTCCGAGCACCTTAACCTTGACTGAGAATTACTCCGGAAGCAAAACCTAGGCTAGATAGCCAAACAAGGTGTAACACATCTTCCTCCAAGGATAACGCACCAACAATAGCTGATCAGATAGTCCAAACCCTAGCCAAGAGATAGTCCAAGCCAATACTAAAACTGCTAGCTGCAACAGCTGCACCTGCAGCTCTCCTCCACACGTGCGCACCAAACTGGGAACTACAGTGCGCATCACTTGCTGCTCTGCGATTTTGAGATGTGTCAAATGAGAACTGACACCCTGTATTTATACTGGTTCTGCGAGATTTGTTGGGGCCGACTTTTCCTTCTGGATATGTGTCTGTTCAGTATATTATTATTGTTTTTGTCCGACTTCTTCTCTTAGAGGCTAATGCTCTGAACCGTTTTCCGTCTGGAAAATCTCTGTTCATCATTCTTCTGGATGATGATTATTTCCAATAAACTGCTGATAGTCTTCAAGGCAATTATAATGAAAATAGAACACAATTGTGTCTATCCATAGTAGTGCATAACTACAATCTAGTGGTACACTACCACACCAAGTAACACAGAAGTACTTGATCAACAATGTGTAGTTGCGAACAATGGAACATATCCACCATAGTGGTCTTCATCTACTGTCATACAGTGTTCATAACAAACATTTGATAGGAACCTGCATAGAAACAATGTTATGATATAACCTGAATCATCTGGGCCAATATTTCACTCACATCTGTGGGCTCTGAAAGAATATCTGCCTCACGAACAGTGGAACATATCCACCACAGTAGTCTTCATCTACTGTCATACGGTCTTCATAACAAACATCTGATATCAACCTGCACAGAAACAATGTTATGATGTAAATTGAATTATCTGGGCCAATCTTTCACTCACATCTGTGATATCTGAAAGAATATCTGCCTCAGAGTAGAATAATGAGATATCTGGACTATTCTTCTCAAGCAAGGAAGAATAATTGTCCTGTCTTTTGAACCTGGACCATTCCCCACCCTGGGCCATTCTTCCTACACTAATCAAAGTGCACCCTAGAGAGAATGTATATCCCTAAGGAATGCTGAGTCTGGACCATTCCCCACCCTGGGCCATTCCTCCTACACTAATCAAAGTGCACCTGGGAGAGAATGTATAAACCCTAAGGAATGTCTGTCCCTGATTGCTGAGCCTAGACCATTCCCCACCCTGGGCCATTCCTCCTACGCTAATCAAAGTGCACCCTAGAGAGAATGTATAAACCCTAAGGAATGTCTGTCCTTGATTGTTGAGCCTGGACCATTCCCCACCCTGGGCCATTCCTCCTACACTAATCAAGTGCACCCTGGAGAGAATGTATAAACCCTAAGGAATGACTGTCCAGACCATTTCCTCTGTTAACCACAAGAGGAAAAGACTGTCTTGCATCAACCTCCAAAACAGACCATTCCTCATGTTAACCATAATGAGAAATTGTTGTCCGGCGAGGTGGACCAGTCTTCTTGAGTAACCCTCAAGAAGAGAGACTGCCCTAGACCACTACCCATGTTAACCACAATGGGAAGTCACTGCCTATGATACATCAACAATCCGACTACTTCCTATGTTAACCACAATAGGAAGTGACTGTCCGTTAGGAGTCTCAATCCACTTTCCGAATAGGGAAACATCTGTCCAAGACAGACTATTTTTCAATTTTAAAGAATGAATGTTTTCAATAATGTTTTCAGTGCTCCCTCCTAACTTGGAGAGTCATTTCTTCCTAATAAGAAGGAAGTTGTTTCCACGAGCTCTAGCTTGAGTACGCAAACTCTTTTATCTTGGATGGAAACTTTACCAAAATGTCTGCTTATCTGCGCATCTGTGGAGATATGTATTGGAGAATCATTTCTCCTTTTGGACTTCATCATGGATACTGTAATGCTTGATTTCAAATGTACTTTAGTCTGGAACATTGTGAAGACTTCATGTAGATCTGAACAATAGAGTATATCATAGTTGGAAAGGTGGAACATATCCATGTGACACTTCTTCTGTCATCATGAGATCTGATCTACTGAGTAATCATCTTGATGTTATAGGAAATCTTCACCACGCTTCTGTTGTGCACTGGAGGTTCTCCACCAAGTTATCTTCTTCTTATCTGCATACATGAGTCTCTTTCTGGTATGCCTCAAAGTCTTGAGATTGCTCTTCATACGTTCTTTATTCAATTTCTCTGGAGAACATTCTTTGCATTCATCTGATGTAGAATTCTGACTCATGGATGTTGCGGATGATATAATGACTCATGTAGTGATATGTCTGGTGTACTGGAACAAGTAATCATCATAGTCTTCTCCCTCCATCTGGGAGAACCTCTGGTTCTAGATCTCACAATGCTTTCATTCATAAGTCTTCCATACACTGTTTTTCATCACGACTTTCAGTTCTTCTGCTTGATTGCTTTTAGTGAGTTCATATCAGGCTGGTAATCTTGTGATTCTTGATACAATGACTGGTTGTTCTGGTTCCTCTTTCTTTCTTGGAATCTTCATGTTCTTCTTCATGTTTTCCTTAGCTCTTGGATCCATGGAGTTTCTTATAGAGTCCATGCCCTAGAGATTCCACTTCTTCCTTTCATCATAGGATCACAGATCTGGATGGACAACCAGGAATACTTTAAGGCTTCTCTTCAAAGAAGTCTTCTTCTGTGGTTGAACTGAACACGTACTGTCTTTCATAGCTGCTACCAATGTATATATATATTTCATCATCTTCAATGGATCATGGGATTAGCTCCCTCCTAATCCTTGCTTCATGTATCAATGCATGTAATCGACTCCCTCTATCTAACAGAGTCCACGCTTCTGTCTGCATCTTCATTGTCTTCTGCAATATATAATTGATTTTCTCTGTCTAGTCGAGTCCATGCTTTCATCTTGTTGTCTTCTACAAAACGTCATAAGTCTTTCTCCAATTTCCTCTTGATTGCTGACTTCTTTTTGTCTTTGCTTCTTCTAGGTCTCTTCATGATTGATTCGACTTATCTTGCAATATCTTCCACATGATTTGTTTAATGTATTTCATTCTTTCATGTATTATCTAATGATATCAATCCTTATCTTTTTGTTCTTCCATCGGTATAGTTCTTCTTGCAACACATTATCTTCCAGGAGATAGATATACAAGATATGTACACAGATGATGCAAACAAGATATGTATAGAGACGATGCAAACAAGAAATAAGAAGAGTGTTGTTACCTTTTAGAAGAAGAAGTCTCTTCCATCCTGCTTAGTCTTCTTTGTAGGTTCATTTTCTTCGACAATCAATGCTTCGTGTTTCTCCTTCCTTTTCTTTAGCTCGGGACAATGATTCTTGTAGTGACCATACTTTCGACAGTTGAAGCATTGCACTTTTGAAATGTCTTTCTCTTGATTTGGCTTCCTCCTTGAACCAAACTTCCTTTTGTTCCTGAAGTTCTTGAATCTTGCTGTGAAAGCTTGATCGTCGTACGTCTTTTGGGGTTTCTCTTTTGTATTGATCCTTGATTCTTCTTGAGCACAACAAGTCCAAAGTTCTTCAAATGTCGGCTACTCCTTCCTTGTGTTCATGCTTGTGGCAAATGCATCCCATGTCTTGGGAATTGAGTACTATGTTCACCAATTCCTTTTCTGAAGTGATCTCTTCAATAGCTTGTAGTTGATCTCTTAAATGGGAGATCCTTACAAAGTATGATGTCATGCTATCGTCATCATTCATCTTCATGTTACAGAGCTCATTCTTCAGACTCATAACTTGTCCAATGTTTCTAACTGAGAAGAGATTTGTTAGGGCATCGTACATCTTCTTTGATGAGTCAAGATGGGAGATGTAGGGTATCAAGAATCCACTATGGCATTGATGTCAACATCTTTGAACTTCTCCATAACTGCAACGTTCTGCGGTTCCTTCTCTTTTTCCTTCTTCAAACTCTGGCTTCACGATATTTCCTTTCACGATATCCAACACTTTATTCTTGGCAAGGATGATGTCTGTTATCCCCGATATCTAGGGATAACTAGGAGATCATGTCTCGAGGCCCACAGGTCCTAGACATGGAGTACCGAGAGCAGGATTGACTTGAGCATGGCCCTGGAGGGCCCATCTTTCTTCTTCTTCACCAGACTTGTCCTGTCAGCAGTAGCAGCTTCCATCACCACCGGCCTGGGCTTGCATCGGAGAGGACTCTTGTTCCATGAGGTAATTGGTCCGAGGTATCATGGTATGTGTTGTTCCTGAGTCTGTACTAAGGCTTAAAGTACAGTGTCAAGGCATCCGAAAGTATGGTAATAGTTGATAGAGGATTTCACTAACCTTCGGTGTGGGAAGCTAATGAAGATTCCTGCGTTCGCGCTGTCTGGCTTCCAACTGTTCTTGAGTTGCAATATCTTGTTCAATGGCCGTCCATGAACGTTCTAATTCTTCTCGGGTATTAGCAGTTCTAAGAGTCGTACTGAAAAGATTTAACGCGATATTAGTTTGATCGGATATCCCGAGTTGAATATTAGGTTGAATTACTCTGGGTAAAGTCATTGAGGAACAGTTAAATTATGGAAATGATTTAAGAGAAATTTTAATGGTTGATTCAATTCGGTCGAACATAAGAGAAAACTTTGTGTGAGGAAAGAAATAGGACTACAAACGAAAGGCCCTTTCCTGTAACTGTATGATTTTTTGTAAAAAGTATGGAACGAACGAAGAATACTTAGTTGTAAGTAACGTAAAAATCTTTATCAGTAAAAACTCACGTATGTGTGGGAGAAGAAATTAAAATGAACATCAAATGACAAGATGCAAGTAACACACCATCCTATAACTGTAGCTTGGTCTTACACCTGCTAATAGCCGGTGCAGAGGAAAGACAAGGGACAATTATCAATAGTATGAACTTGTTTCACTATAGTAGTAGTTGCACTAAGTTATAGTGATATCTTTCAACTATGTAGAGCAAAATGAAAAGAAACAATGAACATGATACAGACTAATTACGTAAAGCAAAATGAAAAGAAACAATGAACATGACAAACAAACTTGAGATACAGTCGGGACAGAATCGAGAATCTTGGATCTGCTTTGTATTAACTTTCTTCACGAGAGAATTCTGTTACAATAGGTACCAAAAAGTCCAGCCTCGTGTTCTTCTTTCTTTGTTCTATTTATACAAAAAGGTGTCCATTGCTTCCTTTACCCAAGTCGGTGCATATGATACACTTGTCCGTAAAGTTGGATACAAACTGCGGTGGTCCCGTTTG
>ML832512.1:41627-54495 GCA_009831015.1 Picea engelmannii
TAAATGGTTATATATGACAACAATGGGTAATGAATAAATGTTGAATGCTAATTGATGAGTTTTTGTGCAAGAGGGAAGTTTTGGGAAAAAGAACCCCACACTCATTCACCCCCCCTCTAAGTGTGGTAGGTGTGTCCAACAGATGACTCCATCAGACTGCGATTATTTCAACACACACTCAATGGCCCATCAGCTAAATGGTATGTTGAAGAAAAATCAGGGTCCCATGCGACCTTTGAGTCATTGGCCAAAGCATTCTTGACCTTCTTCCAATTACCCATCCGCCACGAAAATGGTCTAGAACTACTGTCTAACTTCAAACAAACCTCAGCCACACACATCGCTGACCACATTCACGAGTGGTGTAGGCGACGTAGTTTGTGTAAAGCAGAAACCACCAAGCAACAATGTCTCGACTGGTTTCTTAGATCACTTGTCTCTCTCCTTGGAAAGGATGTAGCTTCCACCTTCCATCAATCGGAAGAGGAGGCCATCAGCAAGGCCCAACAATATGACCTCATCTATGCTCAGTCAGGGTACTTATACACAGTACTTCCTAATCTTCCAAAACCTGTGCCATTTGGCCAAGACAAACCGAGGATGTCTCACTCAGCAGACTGACTAATCGGTGCCACCACACACCATGGCCCACAACCCCAACCACCACCGATATATGGAACACCTCAATACCCACCGACATACGGGGGCACTCCTTATTACCCCCCACCCCCTTATCAACAACCATACCCTGTTGCTATACCTCCACCCATCAGTGGACCACCACCGACACCTCCCATACATCCACCTATCCCCACGAATAGTGGTACTCCATCAACATCAGCTTATAGTACTAGCAAAAGCACTATGACTTCCTATGTACCTTATGGATCGATACCACCACAAAATCCATTCTTCCCATTTCCTGGTCCTCCACAACCCATGGCTCCCCCACATCCTCATGCGGGTGTAAATTTTGTTCAACCCTCTGCTGCTCAACAATACCAAAGTTTTGAACAGTTGAACACAGCCAACCCAACTCATCCATCGAACAATGCCAAGAAGAAAGGATGGAACAAGAATAACAACAACCAAGGTCAAGGCGGGAATCAACCCCCCCAACACCAACCCACTGGGGGCAACCAGAACCAAGGGAACCAAAACCCCCAAGGGGGCAATAATAAAAAATGCCAAGGGCGAAATAATGTTAAAACCATCTTCCCTTGTGCACTTTGTGGTGAGTTCGGACATTACACTCACCATTGCCCTCAGATCGCTGATTTCAAATGGTTGAAAGACTCAGGTAGTCTTCCCCATTCTCCTGCACAAACTGCCCCTCAGTAGACACCACAACAATACGTGCAAAACCCCCCTCCCGCCGTGTTGCAAAATCCTATTCCACATCAAGGTGTGATAAACACCCAACAAGACACACAACATCCCCCACCTCAAGGGGGACAATACCCCAACCCTAACAACCCAGCAGAGCGTACAATTCTCCTCACCAGTAAGGAAGAAATCCTTCTGCAAACGCGTAATCGTCAGTATCATACACCCACTGAGTCTCCTTCCATCTCTCTAGAGACAAAACCTACACCAACGGGACCCCCGTTGGTGATCCCTCGCCCTGCCGCCGAACCACCACTTCGCATCCCATGCATCCCATTGCGTCGAAATGTCCACAACCCACAGGCCAGGGTAGCTCATAACTATAGTTTGGTAGATGACTTAGCACAATCCCCAACTGCCATGTTAGTTTTGGAAGTTTTACAGACTTGTCCTACTCAGCGGAAATCACTACTTTCCGCCTTGGGGGCAGTCAACCCTGCAGATACTCGACTCATCACCTTTGATCTTGACAGCGGAGAACCTCGTCTTCCCGCCTTGATCGCTTTTCAAATACCAGTAAAAATACGGAACATCACAGTTCATCGATGTATCATCGATGAAGGTGCATCTACATGCATTATGTCCAAAAAAGTATGGCAGAAACTTGGTTCCCCGGAACTCATACCCTCTGCCATCACATTACGATCTTATGACGGATGACCATCCTCTCCTGAAGGGCTCTTCCAAAACGTCCCCGTTGAACTCAGGGGTAAGACTATCCTCATTGACATAGAAGTTATCGATGCTCCGCTCGATTACAATATCCTATTCGTTCATAGCTACATGTATGCTATGAAGGCAGTGGCATCTTTCGTCTTTCGGACAATGATGTTCCCCCACAATGGGAAGATCGTGACCATCGACCAAGTCTCACATTATGAGCCTATCCCATTTGCCAACCTCGATAACATTCTCCCCCTCATTCACACAAACCAAGACGCATATCCACTCGTCGAGATGGGTCCTGGGATTTTCAAAGATCCATCCTTGTTAGGGATGTACCATGGAGCACCACCACTCCTTCATCCTACTAATCAAGTATGCGTCATCTCATCTAATGGAACTCACATAGAGGATTCTCTTCCTCCTCAGGAGGCTTCAGTCATTCCTGACGTCCCAATTGTCGCATAACCACTCCCGCCGGAGCCTCCTGCGCACTCGTCGACCTCAATAGTCCATGAATCCACATTCCCTCAGGGGCATAGCCCCGTTTGGGAGACAGTTCCCCAACCCCTCACTCAAATTCCCTTCTTTTACCCTCCACCAGGTATAGAATATTTTCAGGTATCCGCAACGCTCACATTACCTAATATGGTGTTAGCAATCCCAGTGTGGTATTTACACCCACCTGAGATGGTCCCTCGACCATCCCTTCCCCCACAGGAAGGCCTCCCCATGATGATACACGTCCTTACCCTCACCACCCCCCACTCACTAACCTCCCGGCTACAGCTGGGGGCAGGATAAAGATGAAGGATCCCACCGCTCCACTTCCTCCATGCATCCCACCGCCTTGCGCACTATGTGAGAAAGAGGGCCACCAAACCAACAATTGTCCATCACTACCTGAATTACGGAATTTGATTCCCCTCAATCAAACTCCCACAATGTCGGCCACTACTGTTAGTCCCACCACTATCACCCACCCTTCCAGTAGCAAAGGATTGAGGACCAAATACGCTTGTGCTATATGTTCAGAGTATGGCCATTACACTCATCATTGCCCAACATTGCCATGCTTTCGGCAGACATTAGCAGCTGTGCGCCAAAAATTCCAGAGCAACCCCATTCCTACTAAGCCCTCGCCAACAAATATCAACGACATCCGCTATGTCACCACTACAGTCAATGAACGTATGAGATGCCTTTGCTCTCTCTGCGATTCATTAGCTCATTTTACATACCAGTGTCCTATGATCCTTGAATATAGGCACCATCAATTGGCCCTGCTTCACCAACCCGCAGAGGCGATAATTGACATTACCTTGTCACTAGAGGATCATCATGTCATTTATCCCGAGCCCGAGCCACTCCCCACACCTCCATGGTTCTTCAATGACATCTCTGAGGAATTACCCCGTAACCCCCCCAACTCTCCTACTCATCCCCCTACGGACACTCTCCACCCAATGACCACGAGTACTTTATGTCGAGTGAACCCTCACCATCTCCCAGCATTGTTTTCCCTGCTTCTTTATCAGGGGGCAACCACACTGTCACCGAGATCACTCCTCACGACCCCTTTTATTCCCGACGTTTCCAATGCAACGAGGAAATACTTGAAGAGATAAACCACCCAGACTCGCCCTGGGATGTGCTACATCACCGCACACTCTCCTCTCCACAGGAATCCCTCATGCCTCCTAACAAAAACCCCATTTACGCTCTCGAAACCAAAGATTTTATTCCGTCAGGGCCTATCGATTGGTTCAACAATCCCATTCCCGCCCCTGATGATTTTGAAGAAGGTAATATGGCCAACATTTCCCCCACCATCAAAATCAACATTTCCATTAAACATGGCATCGTCGAACAAATCACCATTGGAGCTGCTTGCACTCCTCAGGAAATCGCCGCCTATAAAGCCCTCTTCCAGGAATATAGGGATATTTTCTCTTGGTCATACACGGAAATTCCTAGCATCGATCCCTCTATTGTCGAGCATCGCATCGACACCTGGCCTAACATCAAACTAGTTCGCTATAAACAACGACCTCTACACCCATCCAAAGCCGCGACTATCAAAGCCAAAATTGACAAATTACGCGTTGCCGGGTTTATTTACCCCATCGCTTATACTTCATGGGTCTCCAACCCTGTACCCGTCGACAAAAAATAGGGCACTATCCGTGTTTGCACAGACTTTCGCGATCTCAATAACGCATGTCCCAAAGACAACTTTCCAACGCCTTTCATCGATCAAATTATCGACAACTGCGCCGGCCACGAGGCTCTCTCCTTTATGGACGGATTCTCTGGCTATAACCAAATTCAAATCCACCTAGACGACCAGTATAAAACTGCATTCATTACCCCGTGGGGTACTTTTGCATATCGTGTCATGCCTTTCGGCTTAAAAAATGCCGGCGCAACTTTCCAGCGGGCGATGACATACATCTTTCACGATCTGGCTAATATCATCCTCGCCTACTTGGAGGACCTCACAACTCGATCCAAGAAACGCACCCAGCATCTGGATGATTTACGAATCATTTTTCAACGGTGTCGTCAGTACAACATCCACTTGAATCCTCTCAAGTGTGTGTTCTGTGTCACCACAGGGCGCCTCCTCGGTTTTATTGTTTCCCAAAGCAGTATTACTGTGGACCCACTCAAAGTCCAAGCTATCACTGAAATTCCACCTCCCCGGAATTTACGACAACTTCAGAGTCTTCAGGGAAAAGCTAACTTTCTTCGACGCTTTGTCCCAGATTACGCCATACGCGCACACAGTTTCCTCCGCTTACTACGTCATGCCATCCCTTTTCACTGGGACGACCATGCCCAACAGTCATTTGACGATCTTAAAGCAACGCTTTCAAATGCACCTTTAATTAGTGCACCTGACTATAATCGCGACTACATCCTCTAGGTATCAACATCAGCTGTATCAGTAGCCGGCGTCCTCGTCCAGCTCAGAGATGAAAATCATGAACACGTCATTTATTATGTTAATAAGAACCTCTCAGGACCACCCTTGAAGTATAAACACGAAGAGAAACTTGCTCTTGCAGTTGTCCTCGCAGTCCAGAAACTGCGCCATTACATTCTGCTTCACACCACAAAGGTCGTCGCAGATTCCAACCCTATGCAGTACTTGCTCAGCCGTCGAAAAGTTAACGAAAAATTCGCTTGATGGATCGTTATCCTTCAGGAGTACAACCTCGAGTTCTCAACACCTAAGAGTAAGAAGGCCCTCGTTCTCGCCGAACTTGTCACGGCCCTCCCCTCTGACACCACCAGTGCCCCCATCAACACCGACTTTCCCGACGAACATCTCTTTTACATCACTTCGGATGATCCTTGGTATGGGGACCTTCTTGTCTACCTATGAACTCAAAAGTTCGGTAACCACCTATCACGAGATGATCGTCGACATATTCTCCATCAGGCCCCCCGCTATCTCCTCATCGGAGACATCCTATACCGGCGGGGTGTCAACACCATTCTTCGTCAATGCCTGACTATTGACGAGGCCGACAGAGTCTTAAACGACTGCCACACCGACGCATGTGGGGGCCATCTTTCGGGTATATCCATCGCTCAAAAGATAATCCGATCCGGTTACTTTTGGCCTACCTTGTTTCACGATTGCATTCATGCTGTGAAACGATGTGAACAATGTCATCTCTACGCCAACAAAGCCCGAGCTCCCCCCGCTCTTCTTCACCCTATCATTACTGCCGGCCCTTTTTGTAAATGGAGCATCGACTTTATGACTAGTAATCCCCCCTCCAACAATGGTCACAAATATATTGTTGTCGCCGTTGATTACTTCACCAAATGGGCAGAAGCTATGCCCACTTTCAACAACACCGCTGACACTGCAACGCGCTTTTTCTTTAACCATGTCATATCCCATTTTGGAGTACCACTCCAACTTGTTTCCGACCATGGGAAACACTTAAAGAATGAGATATGCGTTGAACTCTCATCTCGGTTAGGCTTCTGTCACAAATTTTCCTCACCATATTACCCTCAGTCAAACAGACAGGTCGAGGCAGTTAACAAAGTCCTCAAGAACATGTTACAGCACACAGTTAATAAACATAAAACCAATTGGCATCATATGTTATTTTCCGTGCTATGGGATTATCGAACGGTGGTGAAAACCGCTACGGGTTTCACACCCTTCCATTTAGTCCATGGGGTCGAGGCAACTCTTCCCATCGAGTGTGAAATTCCCACCTTATGCACCGCAATTGAGCTATTACCTGACACTACTCCAATGGAGCAGCGCTTGCTGAACTTGGAGTCTCTGGATGAAGATCATCGATCTTCATTACAGAACAATGAGGCAGCTGAAAAACGATCCAAGGCTACCTTTGATCGCCATGTCAACCTTCGATCATTCCGCGAAGGCGACCTCGTCCTGGATTATGATATCGCTCATGATACCTCTGGCCACGGAAAATTCGAATCACTTTGGCATGGCCCTTACATTATCCAACATTGCCTCACCAAAGGCACATACATCCTAGCCTCCCCCGAAGGACTCTCTCTTAAGGAACCCGTTAATGGGTTATATCTCGGGAAATTTTATGCTTAAAAGTAGTCATTCTACTTTAGGTTATTTTCTTCCTTTTTAGTGTTTTTTAATCTTTTTTCTCCTTCCCTCTCGTCTAAACTATCCCTTGTGCTATTGACAGATGCTTCCTCCACCAGCCTACCACATTGGTTATGCCGACGACGCCAGCCGTTGGACACAAAATCTCGCTTCGGCTGCTTGGGCTCTCTACACCCCCTCACATGAAATTCTACATTCAAGCGGCATATGTTTGGGGCCAGCAACCAACAACCAAGCCGAATATACGGCGGTCATTGTCCTCCTGGCTGATGCCTAGCATCACCATATTCGTCACCTTAGCGTCTTCCTCGACTCTCAACTAGTCGTTCTCCAGCTCAACAATGTGTACCGTGTACGTGGTCCGTGCCTCTTTCGCAAATACCTGCAGGTTAGGCTGTTATCTCGACATTTTGATTCCATTACATTTACACATATTCCACGACAATTGAATCAAACAATAGATCAAATAGCTAACATGGTGTTAGATTGGCATATATCACATCAAGCTACACATACATAAACATCTCACAAATCTTGTCACAACATCTATATAGAATAGACATCATCATAATCATCAACAAAAAACACATGTTGACACAAGATGAATCTCAAAATATGTATCCTCATGTATATATAAAGGCCCATCAGGCCATCCGAATGTTTACATACAAAAATACATGTATCCGCAGGCCAATACAACACCTCGGTACAAAAAATGGGCTCACCAGCCTATATACAACAAAAACAAAGATATACATCATGCACCACTCATGGTGCCTCTATCGCCCCCCCACCTGCTCCTCCCTCGGGCGGTGGCGGCCCACCACCCCCTACCTCAGGCTGTGGTGGTCCACCCACAGGACCCTCCTGCCCCGACGGCAGGCGTCCACTCGTCATAGAAACCAACATTGCTGCTCGTCGCACTATGGCCCGCCATGGTGGTGACACCCCTACACACTGCTCCAGGAAACTCTCGTCCTAGATGCGCGTCCACATGCCCTCAGGCACATCCTGTAACACCATCTCCAGATGACGACGTATATCATCAAAATCCACTTCGGCCACTGCCGGAGGAGCGTGTGATGGACCCGCACCAGGGTCATCGAACCGACGCCTCCTCGCTGGCCTCTCTGGCTCAGCTGGTCGCCCCGCAGCATCCTCCCGCCGCCGTCTCTCTCCATGCGGGCGTCTCTCCGGCTCTCATTTTTTACCCTTCCATGAATCTGCACCTCATAGGTGCGGTTTTTATTACCCACAGGCGCGCACACATGCGCGCCTGTTCACTACACAGGCGCGCATATATGCGCGCCTGTTCATTACACATGTGTGCATATATGCGCACCTGTACACTGCACAGGTGCGCATCAGTGCACACCTGTTTGCTTCCCAGGCGCACCTTTACGCGCGCCTGTTCACCATACAGACGCGCACAAGTGTGCGCCTGTCAAACCCACAGGCGCGCACTAGTGCACGCCTGTCCAACTCACAGGTGCGCCTTAAATTCTCCCTCCCTCGCACCCATGCACGTAGATTTGGTGTATAGGCGCGCACGTATGCGCGCCTATCATCGAATTGCCCGCGCATGTGGGGCCCACACCCCCTAAATACCCCTGTACGACCCTCCGTACAAACCCTGCCCAAAAATTGAAAACCTATTTCTATGCAGGATGATTAGACCACTAAACCTGATACTTGCAAATCCTCAACTAGCTACCTCATCCTCCCCGAATCTACAAATCTCCTTTGAAACTGCTCGTCCACTCACTATTGCAGCAGGTACAAATGAGGTGGCAATGTGGGCCCTACAACTATATATAGGCCTTTTTTCCAGACTTCCACTCACCATTCCGGGAGCCCAAGGTGTCCATTTTTCAAACCATCTTCAGCCACGGGATCAACATCCCGTCACCTACATTACAACAGTCCCTGGGTCGCTTTTCATCCTGAGCCCCCGGGGCGCCTTTTTTATCATGGTCAGGTACGCACGCGCATAGTCACATTTATCAAATACATGCTCATATCTTTGATTCTCTTCAGATGCTATTCACTTTGGGTATTTGGTTTTCATGTGTGCAGGTACTTGATCATCATCCATCAACACAACCCCTTCAAGTATATACTCAACACTGGCATGTAGTCTTTCCCGCTGTTTCGCATTTACATTTCCAGTCACACCCTTTGATATTGGCCTCTAGAATCCCCATTCCCGGCTCTGCAGTACCCACGCCTCCATTTGCATCTTTGGTACTGTTACCTGGTAGAATTCTTACCCACATGAGTTGTCCCATTGTTAGCGATATTTCTTGTTAAAGGGGTTGGAGTGCGAAAGAGCGGGTTAAAACCCATTTGTCCTAAGTTTTGGGCGATAATGTGCCCATGGTAAACAACACACAAGACAGAGCGTTCCAGGTTCTCGCGCCCGGATCAACGGCGCGTGTTGGATTCCAGACCCCCCTTGCCTTTCTACCTTTAAGCGGGGGGGGGGGGGNNNNGTGCCCGGATCAACGACGATGAGCAGCATTCCGGACCCCCCCCCGCCTTTCTACCTTTAAACGGAGGGGGGGGGTTCGGAATCCCATGAGTAGCTTCCCGACGGCCACGATCATAGCGTCCAGATCAACGACGCTCGTGCAGCCCCTCCCCTCTCAGCTGCCCTGTGCTTAACCAGTGTGGGCCCTCCTCCTGTCATTTCATTCTTCCTTCTGCCTTTCCCCTGCTGCCGTGTGTCATCCATTCCCCTCTCCTCTTTGGTCCACATGGCTCTCCCTTCTTCCCACCATCCGCTCATTACCTGCCACGCGTCCCATTCCTTTCCACATCAGTCTCTCACCCGAAGGCGAGTTCGTTCTCCCGTCTTCTCCCCATCTACCCGGGTGTCTTTCGCCATGGATCATCCTCTGTCACCCCTCTCTATCATCACTCTCACTTCTCACCACTCCTTCCATGTGCTCCCCGATGCCATCACTCCTCCCATACACCATGTCCTCCGCGCTGGCCCTCATGACCGTCCCTCAAGCTATTCAATTATTCTAGGTGGCAGTGCGAGAGGTCATCCAGATCCCGAAGTGCTGAGTTGGCTGGGCCGTTCTCAATCCCAAGAAGCATTTATTGAAGCGGTTGGTGGTGGTTAGACATCGTCTCCGCCATAATGGGGACGTCCTATAATGAATTAAAGGCACGTCGATTCGCCAATGTAACTGTCAGAAGATCTATCGCGTCTGCCACAAGTTGCACGATTAGTCAAAGACTGCGGCTGCAGAATGTCAGAAGCCATGCAGACGCAAAGCTTTCAATGTAGTTTCTCAGTTCTGCTGCTGTTGTTGTTTTGAGTATATGTAGGCATTTTTTCCATTTTTGTATCTATCGATGGTAGAGCTAAGCTCCCGACTGTAAAGTTTCAGCGACACTCTGGTTTCCTGGTTATGCCTCTGTGTTTGAGACTTCTTGGTTTATGACAAACAGTTCTTCTTTTTCCAGCTTTGTTTCATCTCATGCCGGAGTGTTCACAGTCGAAGGATTCACATGGATTGTTGCATTTGTGTTATGATAAAGGATTTGTCGTGACATTTATGTACTCTCTGGTTGCCTGTATTTGAATATAAAGTGACTTTGTGTTCGAATGATTTCTTCTCCAGTCTGTGATGAACTTGATGTTTATTATGGATCTTTGCACTCTTCTTGCATAAGTCTTCCACCTTCTCACCCTTTACTATGACTCACTGTTTGGAGTTTATCAAGACCTCACTCGTTCATGCATGCCTGGTCTGGTTTCTGAGTTGATACAATGTTGTTTCGAGTTTTCCTCCATTTGATCACCCTTTAAATAAATCATGACATTAAGCTGATGGGCGTCGGGCTCTGCTCCTGCTAGCAATCCAGGAGTGACTTCCGATAGCCAACATTTCTGGTGCCAATGCCGGGGACGAAGTTGAAGATTTTCCCTGGGCAGAATGACAACGATTAGCTGATTTCTGAAGGTGCATCAGAGATCAGAACTTGAAGATTTCTCCTGTACACCTGGCGACTCCACTATGATGACTCCACTGGGGAGAACCTGTTCTATCAACTATGGCTTCGAGAGGCAGACACACGAGGTCAAATCCACACTTGCCTTTGGCCACACCAGAAGTAGACTTGGAAGCCGTGCGCAGAAAGGGAAAGAGAGCTGCAAAAGAAGTTTCTGTCGATGAAAAAGGTAATATGCCCTCCCCTTTTGTGAGAACTCCATTTTCAAATTCTTAGTTTCCTAGTCGTCCTTCCTCTGAAGCTTCCCGCTTTCTGAACTTTGGGAGTGTTCCTGCTGAGTTTTCCCCTCTTGGTCTAGTATCGGAGGGAGAGATCCTTGTCACTCCCCCCTCAGGAGGTTTCACTACTCCTCCTTTGATTACTACTGCTGTACAGAGAGAAACACCTGCACACTCATGTCCCTTAGACTTCTCTCTGTTTTCCCCGTCGTCTCCTGAGAGGACCTCTTTTCCTTCCTCACCCGTTCACACTCCATCTCCTCCAAGTTCTCCTCTGCTCAACATCCCTATGGCTGGTGTTAATCCCCCTCTGAACAGAATGGATGCCATAGTTGCTGCTAGATATGCTCCTTTGATTCTTCCTCAGCCTTTGAACCCTCTCCCTGCTGGTGACTATTTGAAGTATATGCCCAAGTTCAGCGGTGAGGCAGATGTGACCACTGAAGAACACCTGGCTGCTTTTTACAGCTATGCAGACAACCTAAATATTGAAAATGAAGATGTCTGGATGAGAGTCTTTTTCGAGAGCCTGGATGGCGAAGTTAGGAAGTGGTTCAGGGGGCTGGCCCCAGGATCCATAGCTGGGATTGAGGCTCTAGATAATGTTTTCTTGAGACAGTGGGGGGATAGAAAAGATTACATATATTATATGACTGAGTTTGGGTCCCTGAAGAAGCAGGAAAGAGAGTCTGTCTCTGACTTCTCCAAAATATTTAATAAGATGTATAACAAGATTCCTGCAGAGATAAAGCCTTCCGAAGCCTCTGCTCAAATTTCATATGCTAGTGCATTTGACCCTGATTTCTGTCTCGTATTAAGAGAAAGGAGAGCCACTTATTTAGCTCAGATGCAAGATGCAGCTATAGAAGTGGAATCCAATATGCTAGCAGCAGACAGACTGAGAAACCAGGCTGACACAAATAGAAGAAAAGGAAAATCAGAAGCCTCGACTTCTGACTCCAACATCTCTAGCCCATCATTGTCCCACCCTCAAGTAAGCGAGCTGGCTCAAGTTATGAACTTTCTTAAAGAAGAGGTGGAGAGATTGAAGGTGGAAATGAGGCATATGTATAAGGGCCCTCAGAACACCGAAAATAAAGGAGGATTCAGGAGACCAAACAACTTTGCTCCTCCAACTATGCACAAAGAGAAGGAAAGAGACAGAGATGACCAGAAAATTCAGGCTCCCTTCCAGAACAATTTTGTAGCCGATGAAGAAGAAGAGGAAACAGACGAGCCTGAGTCTAAAATTCACAGTGTAGAGGTCACTCCCCCTTTCCCTCATCTGACCAAGTCATCCTATGAAGAGTCTCTCATGGATGGTCAGTTGAACGAATTGAGCAAAGGAGACAAAGCTGGCGGTAGCCGAGGCAGGTATAACCTGAGATCAGACAAGAGGGCAGTAGTACCTGATGTTCCTGAGTCATCCACTAGAGCAGAGAAGCCTGCTGACGAGGTAGCAAACCACCACAGAGGTAAGAAGGCCCAACCTCTCTCCCCTATCATTCAAAATCATGCTCCTGAGATTAGAGAGATTCCAAAGCTCACATCTTCCTTTAATTTTGAGCATGAAATTCAAAAGGTCAGAATCCCCGTGCCCCTCACTGAGTTAATCAAACATGGGGAATTCAAAAAATGCTTCTCCGACCTGTTGAAATCTGAAGCCTCTGGCCCTTCCATAGACTGCATAAACCTCCAAGATGAAAGACCTGCAGTTGTCCTAGGTCCCATGGTAGAAGACAGAGATGATTCATCCCCTCCCTTCTACACATCCCTGAACATACATGATAAAGTGTTGCATAATTTCTTAATGGATTCAGGGGCCTCCCACAACCTCATGCCTAAAGCCGTCATGGAAGATCTAGGATTAGAAGTCACTAGAGCCTATCATGACCTCTATTCCTTTGACTCCAGGAGGGTACAATGTTTGGGAGTTATTAAGGACCTGGTG
>ML832513.1:14195-25278 GCA_009831015.1 Picea engelmannii
GAACCTAGATCTCAAAAAACCTTCATTTAGGCCCTCAAAATGGCCCCAGAAGTTAAAACCTGCTAAAAATAGTAAATTGCCAAAATTGCCAGAAAACTGTTTTGAGCCAGTCGGAAAAGGTGGGTGGCCACTGATATCCACCTGGATCACGGAAAGATCGCCGTTGGACCATTGGGACTGCGCCATAACGGATGGATTGAGGCATTCTTGCCCATTGGAGGAATCCGTTACGATGTTAGCTATTTAACCCATCGAATGTCTTACTAGGGACACTTTTGCAAATTATGATTATCCGAGCCCACAAAGAACTAATTGCTTATGTTCAGTGCTTATTGAGACCTCGCCACCCGTTCTTCTTACCTTGAGTGTTTATCCGCCTACCCGAGATATCTGATCTTGAGCATGTATGTCAGATGAACGTAGCATAGTAGAGAAGTTTGTGGAGGAGATCCTAATAGCTGAGAAGGTCATGTCTACAGGCACACAGGCTTCGTCGATGAGAGGATTGCAAGCATCCCCATCGATTGCACATCGATCTAACCCATCCTGAACTGCGACAGAGAGAAGAAGTAAGCACCGCGACAACCTGGCGAATGCAAAGCTCATCCCGTCAGTCTTACCTGACTATATCCCGCCTTTGGCTAGCGCGGTTAGCCGTGAAAACATCCCGAGAGACTTCGACTATACAATGATCACTGCATACCTCCCGAAGGGGATACATGCAGTCAGACTGTAGTTGGGACAAATTCTGAAGCTAAATATCAATGATTACAAGTTAGGAGATCACAAGAATTATGGAATACTTGCACCACATAGATACCTGACAAAGACAATGGGGAAGAGGTTGAAGCTAGTCCCCTAACCGTGGACTATGGACATCGCAAGATCAACAATCCTGAATGTGATGAAGATACCGCACTTTGACAGACATTAGGAGGTTAACGTGTGCATTAAACTCCTCCTGTTGTGCTACCATGGAAGTTACATGTGGTTGGATAGGCGCATCACTGTAGATCCAATGCTGATCCACTAGATCACTGGATTGAGCATGCAAGGACCATACTCGTAGGATTTTTTCCCAAGGAAGGCTGCAGACCATGCCCTAGTGCAGAGAATAAAAGACACCTATGGTGATGTGGAGAAAGGGAAGCGAGGCTACAAGGTAGCCTCCATCCATAATGGCGCAATGCGCCTAGCTTTCCAGTTGATCGCTGGTAAGCTTGTCAGAAAGAATAGACCAATGCAGGTCATGGGGTTCATTATCGACCTCGCAGGAAAGTGTGTTGAAGGATTGCAGATGAACTAGGTAAGATACCTCGTCAACCAGTTGGAGCAAGATTGTCGTGAAGCACAAGACCAGGGATACGAGTTTCACTTCAGCTGGTTGTTGATTCTCGTTGCCTTCATCACTTGGGAGATGCCGGAGGGAGAGACATTCCCTAAAGTTGAGCCATCTGAACCACTGGCCATGAGGTTCACTACCCTCTGGTATTTGAGCGACATAGAAAAGCAGTGGCAGTCCAATGCAGTATTCCATACCTACTACTTGCAGCTGAAGAGAGCCATCAAATACTTCCCTTGCATGACACCGAATACACTTGATAGGTTTAGGCCAATAGTGAAGTTCCACACATACAGACACTTCATTTACATCACTGCACATGGGGATGAACACAAGGGAGAGCTCCAGTCCCAATACAAACTCACTGAGGAAGATATGGAGGAAATAACCAAGGAATGACCTACATAATTCCTTGTACCAGTCGAATAGACATAACTCTCCGACCCCGATCTCATTGGAAGTCTTGTAGTCACTTGGGAAGAGTATGATGGACCAGGCAGTAGCAAGAAGAAGAAGAAGGAAGAAGTACAGGAAATGAACAACACATCGAAGGAAACTGCATCAGAGTCACCTGGAGGAGGAGGAGGTGACAAAGTAGACCAAGAAGAGGAGGAAGGGGAAGAAGACAAATAGGAATAGGGTGAAGTAACACTGCCTAAAGATCCCCTCACATAGGCTAAAATGTCAAAGAAAAGAAAGGTTTCTCCAAAGAAACCTTCAGCACGGAAGAAGTCAAGAGCCAATAAGCCTCAATTACAGACTGTACTTACGGTAGATGATATTTACCTCATCATCACAGCCGTGTCAGACACCTTGGAGGATATTTTGCAGCGAAGTGAAGCCAAACATGAGTCAATGTATGACAGGATTGAGGTGGAGCTCAAAGGGGCACAACAGGCTCTCTATTCGAGCGACGCAGTGTCTACCACGTCGTTTCCATCAGGGGGTATAGAAGTAGGAGATGAGCCTGCCCAACTATGTAGATTAGCAGATGCGACAGAGGCTTGCCTTTGTCGCGCACATAAGGAAAAAGAACATGCCATAGAGGCCTTGAAGCAAGAAAAGGAGGAAGCCCTAGAGTAAAGTTGAGTTGTGCAGCAAGAGAAACACGACCTCTAGGCAAAGTTTACAGATGATAGAGAGCAACTTCAGAAAGAAAAAGAACAACTGCTCGCAGAGAAAATGGGAGTTAAAGAAGCAATCACTAGAGCACTTTGCTCTTTGCTGGGCTTGGCACAAATGGAAGAGGAAATAGCTGAGAGACAAGTGGGGAGGCTCGCTGAAGCCATTCAACATCTCCAAGATAGAGTAGCAGAACTGGAATTGCAGGTAGTGCCGAGCACTCCGTAGGAAGTGCGATATCAGAGGGAAGAAACTGCTCAGAGCGCAGTCGAAAGAATCAAGGCATAGGCATTAGAATGTAAGCAATTGAGTGCTCAAAGTGCACAAACTTATGAGCACCTGACAGAAGACCCGGAGCTAAGAACATTGGAGGCATAGCTCTAGGAGGCAAAACAACAAGCATCGATAGTGCAAGCGTAGCTGAAACTTTTTTCAGCAGTGGAGAAGATGAAAAGGTCACAGGAGGTGCACGCAATTCAACAACAGGTCAATGCCATCCAAAGTAGAGTTATGGAAGTGACCTAGAGACTCCAACCGGTGCAGGATGGAGCCTGCACCCTTTTTGAAGAAATTGAAGGGCAAGGTGCACAGCTGGAACAAGTGGTCACCATAGTGGAACAATGCTTGGAAGGACCTTTCACCGAGCAATTCATTCAGGAGTTCACCGAGCAGGAGGCTTTGGCGAAGCAACAAGTCCAAGAAACTCGATCCAAGCTCGACGCATTCGAAGAAAATTTGCCCAGATCATAGTGACTCGGGATGAGTCACAAGTGAGTGTTGGGGGTCTTTTGGCCCTTTACCAAGTTTTGGAGAACTTGGGTCATGTTTGACCAATTTTTGGACTTCGACAAGCTGGTCAAAGATGGAGCGCCCAGGCGAAGTGGATATCATGGGATCTCGCCTCTTTTTTGCTGGCTTTTTGGGTTTAGGGTTTATGTAACGGGTATGGGATATCGGCCCATGGGTTTACCCATGCTTAGGCCTCTTTTGTAATGTATAAATAAGTAGCTAGACGATGTAAGAAGGAAGGCATTAAGTCAGTTGTAAGATGATGGCTTAGTGCATGAATAGTTAGCTTTGTGCATGAATGTGTTGAGGTTTGCAGAGCTAAGTGCAAGCATTTTGTAGTGTTGTGTGTATAGACTGTGTAAGGGCTTTGTGCTCTGACCTAACTCGAGGAAGGAGGATCTGGCGAGGTGCGCGTAGATCTCCTATCCTATGCGGAGTTGGATATGTGGCTCTGTGCATGTAAGAATATTGAAGAAGAAAATAAGAAGAGAAGAAGAGTTGGTGGACATAGCCCCACGCTGGGGTGAACCATGTATATCCTGTGTTGTGGTTGCTTTGTGCGATGTGATTAATATGTTATTGATGTGACTTATGCTTAGTGCTGTAATATTTATATATGTTAGATGCATCTGATATAGTAGCTTAGATCTTAATAACATGAAGGAATTCTAGATCTGATTTAATGATGTGTGCTAAATGATTAGATGTGCTTAGACCTTGATGAATACTGCGTTGTTTTATAATTAGGGTTTTATCCTGCGATGTGAATCAGGGTTAAAGACTAATGAATGTTAACTTCTAAGTGCTCTATTAAGTGTTGTAATCACATATCTATGTCCCATTTAGGTTGCATACACTTGAGTCTTGCAACCCCCCCTACCTCTACCTTGGGTGAGACTTCATCTGCTTCGCAGGGGTTGCCGAAAGGGCCGATAGTTAGGGTTTTGTTGGTGGGATGTTGTAGAGTTGAACCATGGGTCTGCCCCTGTGCCAACATAGAGTATTTGGCAGAGGTATGTATGCGATCATTTGTTACAGATGCATAATAGAAGGTTACAATGCATCATAATGCCCAGATATGTAGAATACATGGAGAAGAAATGAGGCCAAAAAGTAGGTCACAAAGGTAGAAGAGGCAGTGGTTTCTAGTACAAATGTGGAAGTAATTTATTAGGAGTAGAGGTAAAAATTGATGTTTATAAGAGTGTTAGTTAAGCCTAAGGAAAATACAGTTGAAGAACCTGAATAGAGGAAGAAATGTTTAAAAACTAAGTGCAAAATTCAGGATAAGTGTTGTCATGTTGTCATAGATGGTGGAAGTACATAAAATATAATATCCACAAAAGTAATGGAGAAGTTAAAATTAAAAATGATTCCACTTCCAGAACTGTATAAGGTCTCATGGTTGAAAAGAGGACTACAGGTGACCATGACAGAGTAATGCTTGTTAAATTTTGAAATGGGAAAATTTAGTGAGAAGGTATTGTGTGACATAGTAGAGATGGATTCCTGTCATGTACTACTCGGAATGCCATGGCTTTTTGATAGAAAAAATTTACGTGATGAAAAGAAGAATTCTTATGAATTGTTAAAGGATGGAAAATCGTAAATATTGGAGCCAATGGTAGAGAATGAGTTAAGTGGTAGTGATAAAAAAGGAAATAACAACAGAGATATTTTTAGCGACAGTCACATTATGATGTTCTCAACTAAATAATTTTTGAGAGAGCATAAAAATACCCATTTTTGTTTGGCCTTAATACCGAGACAAGTTCTAAAGACTGAAAAAATGAGCTCTATGCCACCATAAATTCAACCTTTGTTTAATGAATTTAAATATATTGTGATCTACCGATAGGTTTACCTCCCTTGAGAAGTATATCACATCAAATTGATTTGATACAAGGATCAAGTCTATTGAATAAAGATACTTATTGCATGACTCCAATAGAGATTAAGGAAGTGAATAGACAGGTGCAAGAGTTGCTCGATAGAGGAATGATCCGAGAGATCTTACGTCCCTATGATGTACTGACACAACTTGTATATTTTAAATTTGTACAATTATTTAATGGAAACATGTTTTCAACAAAAGAACATAAAATATACAATGGAAAATATGCACATTACACATAGATATTTCCCTTGGAAACCCAAACAGGGAAAACCAACATCATCTATTACTCATCTTATCATACATTTTTTACAATACAATATACATATAGGATCTCGTAGCATCCAAAACTCTAATCCAATAACCCAGATTAGTCAACAACCCTAATTACTTAACCATAAATAGAAAACCATCGAAAAAAACCATGTGTCGAAAAACCTCACGAAAATGGACGCAAAAAAAAAATTCGGGGTGCTTCCACCGAACCCCCATGTAGAGGAGCTCCCACCCCCCCTGTGACCCCCGAGAAAGGGGTTTCTCCGAACCTCACTTAGCCCCATGCACGCCAGACACAATGTAGACACTAGTTCTAGTCATGCAAAGAATATAACACATACCCAACATTATCCCACTTATTGTTTTCTTTGCGTACAGGGGGTTACAAGGTTACATAGTCAACAATCCAAGGTAGTAGTGTCTATAGATCCTCTACACCAAGAGAAACTCTGAGTGCTCACATATTTTGTTAATGAATCTGCAACATTATTCAAAGTGTCCACCTTCATCAACAACACCTTCTTTTATTTAACCATATCTCTCACAAAGTGATATTGAACATAAATATTCCTATTCTTTGAATGATAAGTTGGGTTCTTCGCCAAAAAAATTGCATTATGATTGTCACAATCTATCCTTACATCTTGTTGTACCAACCCAAAAACTGAACACAATCTTTGTAACAATAATGATTCCTTGCTTGCATGCATGGTTGCCATGTATTTAACTTTTGTAGTTGAAAGTGCCACTACAGACTGTCTTTTGCTCATCCAAATAATTACTCCTCCAAACAGGTTAAACACATGCCCGCTTGTAGATCTTCTACGATCCATATCTCCAGCCCAATATACATCCAAAAAGCCATGTATCTCCAACACTCTGTCCAAACATGGTCTTCCTTGGTAGCACAATCCATAACTAATAGTTCCACACAAATACCTCAAAAATCTCTTTACTATTGTCCAATTCTCCTTCCATGGTTTTGACATATACCTGCTCAAAAATCCCACTACATTTGCAATGTCTGGTTTAGTACATACCATTTCATACATCAAACTTCCACCCACACTCTCATATAGAACACGAGACATGTCCTCCTCCTCTTCCCGTGCCTTGGGACACTAATCCGTAGATAACTTCACACCTACAGGAATAAGTACCCTGACTAGTTTACATTCCTTCATATTAAACCTATGCAATATTGTCTCAACATGTTTTCTCTAATTTAACGAGAGTTTCGTATTTTCCTGACCTCTTTTAATTTTCATGCCCAAAATGAAATTTGCAGCACCAATATCCTTCATGTCAAATTTAGAGGACAACTAAGTTTTCACATCTTAGATAATCTCCTTGTTGTTTCCTATCAGCAACATGTCATCCACATACAAGACCAAATAAATAAAATGATCAACAATTAATTTGAAATAAACACAATGATCCTCTTTGATTATTGTGAAGCCAAGTCCCAACATATAAGTATCAAATTTTTGATACCACATCCTTGGTGATTGTTTTAAACCATACAAGGACTTTTTCAGCTTGCATACCATCTCCTTCTTTCCCTTCACAACAACCCCTTTTGGTTTCTTTAGTAGATTTCTTCTTTCATATTCCCATGTAGGAATGTTTTCTTCACATCCATCTGTTCTACCTCAAAATAAAATGCAACAACAACAAATAACATAAATCTAATAGAGGTTAACTTGGAAACAGGAGAAAAAATATCACTAAAATCAATTCCCTCAACCTGGGAATAACCCTTTGTTATTAACTGATCTTTGTATTTCTCCACTTTTCCATCTGCATTCAGTTTCTTTTTAAATACCCATTTGTTTCTAATGGGATTTCTTTCAATCGGAAACTCCACTAGATCCCAAGCCTCATTCTTATCTAAGGATGCCATTTCTTCATCCATGGCCTTTTTCTAGAGTTTTCCATCCTATGAATACATTTCCTCCCTAACAATTCTATGATCACCATCGATAATAGACAAAGACAAATTTGAATGGAAATAAGGTGGAGTATACCTTCCCGATACCCTTTTTCCCGAACTGATCTCCTCAATACTGGAGTACGAGGATCTTCTTCTTCTGATTCATGTTCTTATTTAGAGTATGATTCATCATCCTTTAACTCAAACTCTTTCTTCTCTAGTTCTTCCTTACTTGCTAGGACTTCCTGTCTGACAACATCTTTCATTTCTCTAAATATCACATCTCGGCTATGCACATTTCTTTTTGACCCCTCGGGAAAGGGGGAGATTTGCCCCCATATAACCCCCCAGAGGGGGGCCTAGTAGCCCCCCCTCTTACCCCCTGCATGTCTAATGCAATGTAGACACTAGTTCTAGTCGTGCAAATAATATAACATACCCAACATTACTAACACCCAAGAAATGGGGTGAATTGAGAATGTGTATCAACTAATGAGCTATCAACAAGATTACTATTAAGTACAAATTTCCTTTACCAAGGATGGATGACCTCATGGACTATTTAAGTGGGTACAAGTGCTTTTCAAATATCAATTTGAAGAGTGGGTATCATCAGATTCAAATAAGGGAAGGTGACGAATGGAAGACAACGTTCAAGTCAAAGGATGGACTATTTGAGTGGTTAGTCATGTCATTTGGGTTAACCAATGCCCCTAACACATTCATGAGAGTTATGAATGAAGTATTGAAACCATTTTTGGGAAATTTTGTTATAATGTACCTAGATTTCATTTTGATTTTCAGTAAAACCAAAGAAGAACACCTTATTCATGTTGGAGAAATTTCTATTTTCGACACACTAGTTCAGTGGGAGTTAACTGACTAGTTCTATTTTAGAATTTCTAATTTTAGACCATCACTATTATGCATGCATTCCTAAGAAAATCTCATTGCAACTCACTTCTTCGCTTTTCTTAATTATAGGACATTGTTGCCTATATGAGTGAACATCACTCACTCATTGAACAAATCATAATACACATTGATTCTCATTCTTCATATTCTATCTCTCTTCCTTTTTTTGATAATATTTGTTTGTTTATGCTTTAACTAGGTCTCATGTGCAAGTTTCCATGAAACACTAACATGTTATCAGAGCCGAGTTGCTTGGAGCAACCCAGACAAGCCAGAGAAGAGTGAAAGAGGATTTAATTATTGAGTAAACCTATTTTTTTCCATCGTCGCAACCTATCCCTATAGAAAAGTGTGACCATTGGAATCGACTCAATCTATCCATTGCTAGGGTGTGATGGTCACACTCACACTTAAGAAAAACAATTTTTTCAGGAATCATCGCAGCTTATACACAACCAAGATGCGACATCATCGCACTATATTCTTCACTAGGGTGTGAAAATTCAGTTTTTCACAATCATCACACTTTATCCTTCTCTAGGGTGCAATGATTCAACATATTCACACTGTATCCTTCTTTAGGATGCGGCGATTTAGTCTGCCCTCTAGAAAATTGGTTTTCTGTAGTAAAATATCCATATCTTGAAATCCACAATCTGGGTCGGCCTGAAATTGTGACCAGAGACGTATAACATATGGATTCTTATGAGCACCAAAAATATCCAAAACCCACATTATATTTTAGGAGATATATTTGTTTTATCAAATCTATAGTTGTCATGGAACCGCCTGTCATATCTCTGAATCCACGTTCTGGGTTTTCAGGATCTTTTCAGAATCAATAGTAGGGATGGAGACGATGCAACTTCTTCTATCAAGTTTGGTGATTATACTCACACCGTACAATTATTTTGAATGGAAGTTGAAGGATGCATTCCAACTCAAAAGAAAAAGGACTGTATAATTTGACGATGGCGACATAAACAGAACCTACATCAGTGCTTGAGAAGACCAGATGGGAGAACCGTAAGGATGAGGCCACATGACTACTTCTTGAGTTAATCTACTGATTTATGGTTTCATGTTGCTGCATGAAATACTCCAAATGAGATCTCGACCACCTTTTAAGGAATCTTTGGAAATCAAGATGAGATGTGAGGTCATATGCTTGAGGTAGAGTTGAATACCTTAGACCCTAAAAGTTTTGATAATATACATGATTTCTTTACTAAATTTAAATATTTGATATTGATCTTGGGTGAATGTGGTATTGAAAAGTCTACACAAGAGAAACAACTTATTCTAACAATCTTGGCCAAGCTAGGACCAAAATACACTATATATGTCTCCAATTTCCATTCTAGTAGATGTCTTTTTGGAACAAATTGGAAAATGCCTACGATGACTCAGTTCATTGAGTCTCTCACACGAGAGCAAACAAAACTCATACATATGGGCCTCATCAAGGATCCCAAAGCACATGCACTCACCATGCATGATGGAAAAGGATCATCCAAATAGAATGGGAAGGATAAACTGAATGAGAAGGAGGGATATTCCAAACCCTTCAAAGATTCTTCAGGTTCCAAAGATTCTTCAAATTCCAAAGGGAAGAAGAATAAGGGAAAGCCGTGCACATATTGCAATAAAGTGAATCATGAAGAATCCACATGCATGAAGAAACATATCGATCTTATGGCACAATAAATTCATCAAAACAACCTCGGAAACTTCATTCCAGAAGGAGGCAAGAAGCAAAAGGAAGAAGATCGTGCTCCTAAGAAAGGTTATCATCATGCTCTTTTTGCAATTAATTATTCATCTGATTCATGGATTATAGATTCTAGTGCATCCCATCATATGGAAATGAAAGAGGAAGTTTTCTCTTCTTTGATTCCATGCTCAAGACCCCCTATTCTCATGGGGGATGATACTCCAGTAGTAGTAGCAGGAGAAGGGAAAGTGGAACTCCACAATGGAAATTGTGAGAATTTTTTACATGTTCCAAATATTTTTATGAATCTTCTCTCATTTTATCAGATCACTCAGAAAGGTAAAAGGGTTGAATTTACATCAGATTTAGTTTCAGTAATTGACATGCATGACAATTCCATCATTGTAATTGGTGAGATGGATCACAAGTCAAGGTTGTATAAATTCAATAAGTTTTCTGATGATGACTCCTCTTTTCTACTTACACATAAGGAGAGTAGTTTGCATGCACCTCCAATGCAACATGCATATACTCTGGTGCTTCCATGAGTTTCAGACATCAGAGATGATTCCATACACTTAGATTATTTACATGTAAATAAGCAGGTAGTACAATCAAATAAGAAGACAATGTTGAAGCTTCAGTAGTTGCCCAAGAAGACACATTTTACGCTTCAGGCAACATGTATCCTTGGAGGGGATCCATTAGATTTGATGAGGACTCGATCTCAGCACATGGATCCTTCTCATGTACTTTCAACTTCTGAACCAACAATGCCCATGCATTGATATATGGTTCAATCTTCTGATCTGCAACTCTACAATGAGCCTGTGGGCAATCCATTATGGAAAGAAACCATGTAAAAGGAGTATGACTCACTCCTAAAGAATCATACTTTGCATCTAGTTCCACTTCCACCATAAAGGAATATTTTTAGGTGCAGATGGGTCCACATGATCAAGAGGTACAAGGCTAAACAGGTTTCCAAAGGACTTCATCAGATCCATAAATATTTCTACATCTTCACAAAAACTTTCAGGGAGCATAAGTTTTAGACTTTGTAGGATCATCTTGTAGTGAAGAGTAAAGTTGGCTAGT
>ML832513.1:30889-52781 GCA_009831015.1 Picea engelmannii
ATCGTAATATTAACAGATCCAAGTTGACTTACCAGAGTATTAAAGGCATTTAGATGTTCTGTCACAGAATCTCCATCTTCCATCCTAAGATGATACAACTTATTTCGAAGAAACAACTTGTTTACTAGGGACTTTGATTGATAAAAATTCCCGAACTTATCCCATAGTTCCTTGGCTGTAGATTCTCCTGAGACATTCAACAACACCGAATCTGCCAGGCAAAGTTGAATGGTACTCCTTGCTCTTCTGTGCAACTTGTCCCAATCTTCCTTTGACATACCAGTAACTGGTGTACTAGTAGTTTGTGTACTCGTAGGTTGTGTACCAGTAGCCTGTGTGCTTGTCGATGGTGTACTAGTAGTCTGTGTACCAGGATCCACGTCGATCCATTGTTCTTTGTCTACAAGAAGGTCCTCCATCTTGAGATTCCATAGCTCAATTTTTTTACCGTTGAACTTCTCTATCTCGATTTTGGATGAGCTCACCATTCCTCTTTATTTATTTGAATCTCCATTGCAAAATCTCCCACTAAACCCAGGTTTATCACAGACCCAAGATAAACTTGATCTATCAAGACCGAGCCAAACCCTCAGCAACAAAGGCGTCCCTCTGAAGCCAAAAACGTGCTCTGATACCACATGTAATTTTTAAACCTGCAAAGTAAAGCAATGCATATAGATCCTTAAGAAATACAGAAATTAATCAATGGCTCATACACATAGTACACAAAGATTTTTACTGGAAACCCTCAACCGGGAAAACCTTTCTTATTTTCATTATATCGAATTTCACCATTCGCCATACAATATATACAATGTTTTTAGGTATTCCTTAGATACCAAAACCCTAATCCCTTAATCCGGGATTAATTTACAAATCAGCTAAAAATAGCAAAATCTGCTATTTTCTATATTATTCTTGTTACTTTTTCTTTTGCTTTGATGTTCTGGATGCCTTGAAGGTTTCTTCTTTTACATCTTTATTTTCCTGCTCAGTTCTCATTTCATATGCTATGAATATTCCATGCAGTTTGTGTAAGTTTTAAACCTGCGAAGTAAAGCAATTCATATAGATTCTTAAGCAATATAGAAATTAATCAATGGCTCATACACAAAGTACACAGAGATTTTTAACGGAAACCCTCAACCGGGAAAACCTTTCTTATTTTCATTATATCGAATTTCACCATTCACCATACAATATATACAATGTTTTTAGGTATTCCGTAGATACCAAAACCCTAATCCATTAATCCGGGATTAATTTACAAATCAACTAAAAATAACAAAAATCCGCTAAAAATAGCAAAAACCGCCCAAAAAAAAAATAAAATTTCGGGGCACTGCCCCGGGCTACCGCTCGGTGCCGAACGCTGCACATAAACAGGGGGGGGAATACTTGGCCCCCCCTGGGACTCCCCTAGGAAAGTTCTCGGCGCACACGACAGAGCTCTAGGTGAAGGGATCATCAGACGCAGTTGTCGTATCTGACGCACCCACACACACACACATGCAAAGAATATAACACATACCCAACAATAAGGACATGAAATTTTTTGTTGAGTGTTGTATAATTTTCCAACTAACAAAAGGAAAGAGTGAAAACACAGGGTTATATACACCATTTTCGGTACTCGAGAGACCACGGGAATATATAAGTATGGACATTGCATTAATTTTCAGAGCATTGGCTTTGTGCAAAATCTCATGGACCTGTTGGTGGATGTGATGAATCTGCTCAATTAATATGGTGGCTTTTTCGGCCTCAAACTGAACATGGGAAGATTATGCTTATGTGGTTGCAAGAGGTAGTGCAACATCAATGGGACCCAAGGGTTGGAATCCAAGACCCACCTGAAATGGGCTATGGCCAGTGGAGCTATGGAGAGTTGTGTTGAACATAGGGAAGACTCTCACCCCATGTACATGGATGCTTATATTTGTACATGCACAGGATGTGCACAATCATCTGATTGATGAACTTTGTCTGGCCATCAGTTTGGGGGTGGAAAGAAGTGGATTTAGTGAGATTGGTGTCCAACAATGACCAAAGAATCGACCAAAATATGTTGAGGAACCTGTTGTTTCGATATGAGGTGATGGTTTGTGGTATCCCAAAATGGACCCACACATGTTTGAAGAAGAGATTGGCATTATCTTCCACTGTGATGCTTTTCTTGCAGGTTGTGATAATGGCCATCTTCGAAAATCGATCAACCAACATAAATACACCATCATTGTTGTGCTTTGTGGATGAAATGACAGACATGTAATCCATCGAGATGGATTCACAAGGCCTCTCAGGAGTAGGAAGAGGGGTGTAAAAGCCTTACTTCTTGATGGCTGGCTTGACAATGACACAGGAAGTGCAAGATCTGATATGCTTGCTGACGTCTTGTCGAAGCTTTGGCCAATAAAAATGTCTCTGTAGAACGACCACACTTTTCTCCATGCCAAAATGTCCTGCCATATGACTGTAGTAAGTCTCCCAAATCAACTTTGCATGCTCACTTGTGGGAACACATAGGTGTCCTAGATGGAATAACAGTCTATCTTGGATGTGAAAATCGATGACATTCGCTCATGTACCCAAGATCTGATAGGTGGTGGAGAAGTCAGGGTCACACTGATAAAGTTGGGGCCACTCAGATGCCTCATGCCCATAGGAATGGAGCACTGTGGTGAGTGCAACGACGGGAGAGTGACTGAGGCAGTCAATGACACGATTTGTGCTCCATGTTTTATACTTGATGTTGAGATGGAACTGTTGAAGGTATTTGGACCACTTTTGATGGTGGTCATTCTACAACTTCCCCTATGTCTGTATGAATTGCAAAGGCTTGTTATTAGTGTGGATGATTGTCTCCTTTATGTAATGTTTCCATTGACGACATGATTGCACAATGGAATACATTTATTTTCCATAGGTGGGATATTTCTAGATAGTATCTAAGAGTGTCTCACTATGGTATGCTACAGGATGACCATGTTGAGTGAGAACTATTCCTACAACATAGTCAGAGGCATCAGTCTCAATATCGAATGGTTGTTGCAGATTAGGTAAAGAGAGTACTAGAGTTGAGCACAAGTGATGCTTCAGATCATCAAATTCATGTTGGTGTGTCTTCCCCCATGAAAAATTTTCCTTTCCACCACCCTTGGTTACTTGGTTGAGGGCCCATGCAATATAGGAGAATCCCAACATGAACATTCAATAGAAGTTTGAAAGTCCCAAGAAGCTTAGAAGCTCGATTAGTGTGGTCGGGGCTGTCCATACATGAATGAATTGGATATTAGCTGTATCCACATGTACCCCATGCTCATCAACAATTTATCCCAAGCATTGAACCATGTTCATGCCAAAGGAGCATTTTTCCAAGTTGGCATATAGCTTGTGTTGCCACAGAGTGCCCAAAACTTGATGAATATGCTGCATGCGCTCCTCCCAAGTTATGTTGAAGATGAGGATGCCATTCATATATACCAGCACCAAAGAGTTGGTGAAGGGTATCAATACATCATACATCAATATCATGAAAATTGTTGGTGCATTTGTTAAGCCAAAGGGCATGACCAACCATTCGAAGAGACCTTCTTTAGATTTGAAAGTTGTCTTCCATACATCAGTTGGTTCGATGGGAATCTAGTGGTATCCATAATTTAGGTCAATCTTGCTGAAGAACTTTTCCCCCTTGAGTTGTTCAAGAAGGTCATCAATTCGAGGAATTGGGTATCAGTTCATGAGTGTGATTTTGTTTAATTCTCTGCAATCAATGCAGATCCACCATGCCCCATCTTTCTTCTTCACTAGCACAATCAGGGTTCTACAAGGGGAGGAGCTGGGTCATATGTGCCCCTTTTGAAGCAACTCTTGAATCTGGCGCTTGATTTCATCATTTTCCATTAGCGAGCGATGATAGACTAGTCCATTAGGAAATGGTGCACCGAGGGTTAGATTAATTGGATTCTGGACTTGGCAGTGCATTGGTACCCCAAGGGGTGAAGAGAAGATGTCTCTGCACTCTTCCACAATCGCGTTCACTTGCTTCTGATGCAAAGAGAGGCTCTGTGTAGAGGTCATGGATTTGGCGACAACATTCTGCTTACTGTGAGCATGGATCACAAAGAAGAAAAAATTCTCGGTCTGTGAAATGAACTCACTGCATTGCTTAGCAGAGATTAAATAAATAGCGGTAGGTGACGCTACATCTGGTATCATGTAATATTGTCTACCCAAAGTAATAATAAAAATGCAGGGTCTCAACTCATACGCAACATGTCAGTTCCACAAATATGGTTGGCATAAAAGAACATCACAAACTTCAAGGGGAGAAATATCCCACAATACCTCATCTTTGAAGGGCTTGATGTTGTAGGGTAGACAAAACTGTTGGCTAAAGCGGAGATCTCATCCTTGGTGAAGCTAGGCAATGGTGTAGGGTTATAGGTATGTTGTTATTGACAAGTCCAGCCGCTTGGCAATCTCTATTGAAATCAGTTTCTTCTGACTACCACTATCAACAATGAAATGTAGTGGAGTCCCCTTTACCCACATATGTGAGTGAAATATGCATTCCCCTTCCTTTGGTTCTTGTGGTTCTCTTGGTTGGACTTTGGTGGTAGCGACAGTGGCACTGGGTTTGGAATTGATGATCTGCTTCCGACTTTCTAGATTTTATTCGGAGTCAAAATATTCCTCTAACTCGAAATCTTTTAGCTCGACCACCAATGACTACTTGGAGCGACATTCTTCAGTGTTATGACAAGGGATTTTATGGTATTCACACCATTTTCTCATGTCCTTATTCAACTTCTCATTACCCTTCTTGGGCTGCGACTTGGATTGGTTGTCCTGAGAGTTTCCATCTTTGCTTTGTCTCTTGTTTTGTGGGTTGGGGTCACCTTTTCCCTACTTCGGTTGTGAAGAGTTTGTAGATACAAACTCTCACCTCTTCTGCTTAAATTTCTACTCGATCTTGACATCATATCTATAAGTCACACCTAATGATGCGATGTCCAGAAACTCCATTTATATTTGAATGTATATATGCAGAAAGCCATGGTATTTGAGCACCATATGTCATTCAGAGTCTTTGATACACAATTTGGTGTGCAAGGTATAGAAAATATTGGTGAAATACGGTACTGTCTGGTCCCTTTCCTGACACAACGTGGTCCATCTTGTGTATTGGTCCTTGTAGCTTCTAACAGGGTAGTATTGTTCTTTAATGGAATTCCTGAAGGAATCCCATGTGGGGGTGACCGAAAATATTGTAGATTCATCTATGGCCCTTTTCTCAAAGTAAGTATCCCACCAGTCCTTAACACGGGGGATGTCCTTGAGGAGTGAAAAACTAATATTCTCCATGTCAGAAAAATTGTGGACCAAACAATACCCTTTGAGCAACTTCGATCATTTATCTACAACATCCGCATCTATTGATCCTTCAAATAATGGAATATCAAAAGTTACTTGTACCTTGAAGAGGGCTGCATGGCCACTTGATGAAGATGTGTCTTCTATGGGTCTCCACTGAAGGATCTGTGCAAAGTTGTCCATCATTTTGTTACTTTTTCGCACAAGGGATTCCTCGAGAATTTTTTTAAAAGGATCCCTTGTTCCATCATCTTTCTTATCATCCCCCATGGATTGCTGTCAGGCTCAGCGTGGTCGATCTTACAAAGGATTGTCTGGTTCAAGTCCCAACTTCTTGTACCCAAATCTTGTAGGGGACATGCATGAAGAAAAATAAATGAAGACCATTGATCCAGATTTATGAGCATAATGAAAAGAATAATAGACTAAATACAATAACACAAAGATACTGAGAACAACAACATATATCCATTGAAAAATAACTTCTATTGAATAAATAAAATAAGATGAAACTGTAAAACTGTAGAACTGAAAACAACTTGCTAGAATGGTGGTAGTTATATATGAGAAGGGATGTGGCTGCTACGTGCATCCGTCTAAGAAAAATGATTAAAATTAGGCTCCAGAGGCATTTTTAACATTACTCATGATTTCCAAAACCCTAGACATCCAAAAACCTAAACCTAGGAGATGAAATGCCAAAAGTTATGTGGGCCCCGATGGGTAAGTTGGTACCTCAACTTCCGAGGGTCATAACTTTTGCATCCGACCTCTGTTTTAGGTTCATGATAGCTCGTTGGAAAGGTATTTTTGAGAAATACACATTATGCCATCAAAATATGACTTCATATATATTTTGATTGTGTCAAGACCAAAAAACACTGTGTAGGTCCCCAAAATGGCCCTCGAGGTACATAAAGATGTACTAACATGAAAACAAGTCAGTTGGATTAGGTGGGCGACCACTAATATACACCTGAAAGTTGTGTAGGGATTCAGATAGCCCCATAAGTGTAGAACCCACAATTACAAATAATTACAAAATAACATGTTGAACTATAAACTGTCAAGAGGATCCAGTTGGAATAGGTGGGTGGCCACCAATATCCACCTGGATCATTGGTAGCAACCATTGGCTAGAAATGCATGCTCTAAAAGTCATTCTAAAATTGGCTATTAAAAATAATGTGGGAAATATCCAAGTATTTGGGGATTTGAAGTTGGTTATAGAATGGGTCAAGGGCATGTTCAAACTTCAAAATAAGTAACTAAGGAAATTTGGGGCCCTATGGAGTTGGAGGTATCCTGCTTCTCTATTCAAATCCCAGATACCCATTTAAAGAAAATCTAGGCATTGGTAGCAACCATTGGCCATAAATGCCTTCTCTAAAAGTCGTTCTAAAAATGGCTCTCAAAAAGAATGTGGGAAATATAATAGTATTTGGGTATTTGAAGTTGGTTATAGATTGGGTCAAGGGCATGTTCAAAATTCAAAAAACGTATTGGGACCACTTATTGATCAACTAATGGAATAAGTTGGGTAGTTCCATGAAATCTCCTCTCAACATTTTACAAAGAACATAATTCTAGAGTTGATGAACTATCAAAAAATATTATTATTGGTTATATTTGAGAAGACATGGTGGAATGGGTATCTGCTTCCTTGACACCGTTTCTTATTTTTTTATTGCTTGATATATGATCGTTTGTTAATATTTTTTGCTTTTTCTAGATGACATATTGATGGTCCTCTTCAACTAAAAATTACTTTATATTTTGGTAGGGATGTTGAACCCTTATTACTATATATGTTTGATGTAGTAGATAGAAGATATGTCTATTCTTGGGTCATATATGATCTTTGTTGGTAGTGCTTTGACATTTCTTCAATGTAATTTTTTTTCCCATGGAAGAAAAACTTTATATTTAATATTTCTAAGAGGAAATAAAAATATACATTATCCTTGGCCTTTTGAACTAAAAATATGTTATGGTTGTCAACAACCCATCCTAGATATTATTTAGTAAAATCCTCCAACAAAGCATTTCAAATAAGCAACATAGCACCACAAAAGCTATCTTGAATGGTTGGTCCTACAGACCCTTTCATAACATTGATAATCTATTTTTATAAGAAAATAGAGAAACATCATCTTCAGAACTATTAATGAAAAAGGAACTTGTTGAAATGTAACTTTTTCTTACCTGCAATATAAAATTACATTTTTTTTAAAGGAAAAGATGATTAAATTTATTAATGTTTTAAAAAATGTTTATTAATGTAACTAGGGAAGTATATTATTATTGTGCATTGAATTTGTAAGAACCCCAGTTTTAATTCCCACAAATTATAATGTAACTGTATAAATGTGAATTAGGTTGGTGAACTAATATGTTGGGGTGAAGTACCCATATTGATTAAAATGGTTGAGGGCTAAACTATGTATTATGTACATTGAAATAATTAATCAAATTAGTATTGTTGGTTGTGATACGAGAGGGATGAAAACAATTGGGGGTTATTTTTCCACAAGAGAGAGGGATCAAAGGGGGAAATATTCATGGTATTAATCCTTCCCGCATTCCTAAAATTATTATCATTTTGTATAGCCTTCTATTTTTTTGTTTAGTGTTCCCAAAGCCAATAATTAAACTCATGTAAGAGGGTGGGTGTGAGGAGTTACATCCCATAGTTATTGAAAACATGGGGTTGGAGTACAATAATCTTTGAGAAGAGTGTGAGTCAAGAAAGTAGGGGAAAGAGAAGGAAATTCATATACATAAAGGGGACAATTTTTGTTGAAATTTTGGTATGCTCATTTAACCATAGACAATGTCACATTATTGTGACCCAACCAAAGGCATTCACATATGCCACCCCCAAGCACACTAACCTTTAATTAGAATAATTCTGGCAATCCTACTCCAAAACCAACAGATAAAACTTAGTTGCTAACTACATAAACAACTCAAGACAAGTAGAGAACTCCTTCTCCAATGGCAGCGCACAAGAGAGAGAGAGAGTCTCCATATCCATAGAATAAGTGCCATACACAACTGCAGTAGCTGCAGTTTCACTACTCTCTCAACCTTACACCATACTTAGCAATAATATCACCAAGAGTTCCACCAAGAGAATCACCAAGGGAATCACTTGATAGCACTAGAGAGATACCAAGACCAAGAGATGACCATATGCCATTATTCCTCCTTGCAGTTGCAATTGAAGCTACAACTACAACTCTCCACAAGACTTGCAGTATGACTTGGTATCCAAATGAGCTAAAACATCCTCTATTTATATTAATCTGTCTAGTGACTTTTCTAGTTGGGCTAACCTAACTTTCTGGTAATTATATTTTTTGTTTATCTTTTTCAACCGACTTGTATTTATGGAAGATAATATTCTAATATTATTTATTCTTCTAGGACGACTTGTCTTCCAGGGTTTCCACACGTATTTTTAATGGGTCACTTGCTTCTGGAATATTCTATTCTAAGTCATAGGTTACACGTGGAGGTTAATACCTCCCGTAGCTACTAAAACATCAACACTCCCTCTTAGCTAGGGAGGTATTAACTAATATGTTCTTCATGTAGTGGTCTCAAACACATCCATCCATCTCACATGGCATGGGGAAGACTCACATGGTCTTGCAGAAACGTCTACAGGTAGCATCGCCATATCCGCACAGGCTATCATATGATCAAATAGATCAAGTATCACCATCATAGCCACACATTATTCATCTAGATGGAAAAAACCTCCAACACTATCGATTTTCCCTCCATATAGTAACCTCCAATGCTACTGATTGACACCTAGCTTCATACAAAACTAGTAACTCGTCATCTCACACAGAATCTGACTCAAAAATTTAACACTCCCTCTTAATGAGGAAGGTATTCCTCTTGGCACGATCATCATCATTGCTTTTGCATTTATGCACACCTCGACCATTGTCTTGTTGAATTTCACGAATCCATACATCATAAGAAGTTTTTCACTTTCATTGGAGTAATGTACCGGCCTTTGTTGGAGTAGCATACCACCTGAGCTAGGGTAACATACTAGCATGCGTTGGAGTATCATATTAACCAGTGTTGGGGTGACATACTAGCCTATTTGGAGTATCATACCAACTTGTGTTGGGGTAACATACCATCCTGCATTGGAGTAGCATACCAACCTACGTTGGGGCAACATACCAGCCTGTGTTGGAGTAGCATACTAACCTGCATAGGGGTAATAGACCAACCCGTGTTGGAGTAGCATACCAACTTGTGCTAGGGTAACATACTAGCCTGCATTGGAGTAGCATACCAACCTACACTGGGGTAACATACCAACATGCGTTGGAGTAGCATACCAACCTGCGCTGGGGTAACATACCAACCTGCGTTACAATAGCATACCAACCTGAGATGGGGTATCTCCCATTACCGAGGATCACATCACTTCCCGCTACTTGGGAATACATTAATTCTCACTACTGGAGAAAAAACATTTGGACCACTCCAAGGTTTTCCCTGATAGAGGCTTGGCCAACATATTTGCGACTTATTCGTCGGTAGCAATATACTGGAGCAAGTGTCTCGTCATAGTCTTCTCCCTTTTTCTAGGAGAATCCTTTGGACACAAATCATGTTTTGTACATCTCTAGGATATTTATCTACAACATGATTGATCTTGTATATCAACTTGGAAGTCACCACTGACTTCCCTTCTGGTCTTAGAACCAAGGAATATATATATATATATATATATATATATATATATATATATATATATATATATATATATATATATATATATATATATATATATATATATATATATATATCCCAGTCCTTCTAACTGGATTCCTCCTTTGTCATTGTAGAAAAGTGTAATGAAGCAAGGAAATATTCCCATAAGATCTCATATCTCCTCAAAGCCTCTAAAGCTTCGATCTAGCCTTCTCAACCCATGGCATCTGTCTTCTAGTTCTGGAAGACGTCTCTCTCTTCCATCTGAATCTGTAATTCTTTGAGTCTCCATTCTCCCTATGAAGCTTGACTTCCTCTGAGTCTATATAATATTTTGATCCATCTTCTCCTCATGATATGGATCATCAATGTTGCATCTTGCAAATTTTCATGGGACCACGTTGGTATCTTCTTGGTTACTTCAACGATTTTGGGTAGGCCCTTCTGGCTCTACTAACTCTTCCTGGTGATATGAAGAGTGGAGATTTGTGCTTCCACATATATGGTTGCCCCAAAAGAACCTCACATACATCCAGTGGGGAAACATCACATAATACTTCATCCTTGAAGGGTTGGATGTCATATGACAATCAACATTGTTGGTTGACACAGAGATCTTGTCTCTGGCAAAGCCACCCAATGTTGTATGGTTGTGGGTGTGGTGTTGTCAACAATCCCAATTGTTTAACAACCTCTATTGAGATGAGTTTCTTTTGGCTTTCGCCATCAACAATGAAATGCAACAGGGTCCCCTTCACCCACATATGTGAATGGAAGAGGCACTCCCCCTATTCAATATTTGTTGGTTATTCTGGTTGAATTGTTGTGGTCGTGACAGTAGCAGTGGGGTCTAGATCGATGATCTATATTCTTCCATTATTTTATGAATCTAAGTTCGTATCTTTTTCTTTAATCTTGGCCACCAATGATTGTTTTGAGTGACATTCATCGGTGTTGTTCCAAGGGATTTTGTGTAAATTGCACCACTTTCCAGTGTCCTTCGTCTTTCCATGACCCTTCTTTTCCCATGGCTTATACTAGTTTTTAGGAGGTTGTTTGTTAGGGTATTATTTATAATACTTTGGTTGTTGCAGATTTGCAGACTTGAACTCCCATTTGTTCCGGTGCCTAAATTTCTGCTCAATTTCGACAACATATCGATAGGCAACTCCCAGTGATGAGATGTTCAGGAAATCCATTTCAGTTTGGATGTACCTATGTAGAGCCCCACATTATTTTCGAACCATATGTCATTTGGAGTATTTGATACCCATATTGGTGTGCATGGTATGCAAATTATTTGTGAACTATGACACTATTTGGCCCCTCTCTTGCCATAGTTTGGTCCATCTCATGTATTGGTCATCATAGTTACCAATAGGGTAATATTATTCCTTGACCGCATCCACAAAAAAATCCCAAGTGGGCTCGAACCCATATATTCCAGATTCCTCTTGGAACTTTTCTCCTAGTAAGTTTCCCATCAATGTTTTACATGGGGGAGAGCCTTAAGGAGTGTGAAGGCGATATTTTCCCTATCAGAAAAATTGTAAACAGAGAAATAACCTTCTGGAAGATTTAACCATTTTTCTAGGGAATCTGCATCTATTTGACCTTCAAATACGGGAATATAAAAATTAACGTGTACCTTTAAAGGAGAGGTTCTTCCAAAGTGGTTGCTTGATGAATACATGTTTGTTTTTATCAGCAAGCGTTGAAGGACGTGGGGAAAATTCTCCATCATTTCATCCCTTTGTTGCGTGAGAGCTTGCTCAAGCAATAGATTAATAGAATCTTTTGCTCTGTCGTTTTTCTTTTCTTATTCCATGGAGGGTTTCTTAGGCGTGTGAGAGTGATTGTCCTCAAGAGAGACAAGCTTGAGACCCAACTTTGTATACTCAGACTTCATCGGTGACATGCACTGAAAAATAATCAAGAGTAACATGCTATGATACCACTGATCTGAATTATTTTCGGCATGAAATGAGAGCGGAGAGCAGAGATATAATAAAGAAATGTACATAGATATATAATATATCCAATAATATAACAGATATTTATCAAATATATAACCATGAACACAGATATACAATAATACACAATTTCTATTAATGAGCGAAATGTACAAAACGGTAGAAATATAGAGTGAAAGACTCGCTAGAATGGTGGAAACTTATCTCTGAGAAGAGATGTGACATATATTGACATTAGAAAGAAGATGATTGTTATAATGAGGTTCCAAATGCCTTTTTAATATAAATAAAATCCAAAAACCTAACCGCAGAAGATGAAAAGCCAACAATTTTATGGACCTCGTTTTGGGTAGTTTGGTGTATCAACTTCCTGGGGGCGTAACTTTGGCATACGATCTTCGTTTCGGGCGCATGATAGATCGTTGGAAAGGTATCAATGAGGATATTAATTTTGGGGGCTCAATAAAAGACTTTGGATATCATTGAGATTCCAAATCATGAAAATACTTCATTTAGTCCATCAAAATGGCCCTAGAAGTTTAGGAACTGAAAAATTGCTAAAAATAGTAAATTTCCAGAAGACTATTTTGAGCCAGTTGGAATAGGTGGGTGGCCATCGATATCCACCTAGATCAATCCTCCCTCCTTAGGAAGAAATGGTCTCCATTATGGTGAGTTCCCCGGGGAGAGGGGAAATTGTTTGTTGAATCTGAATCTTTGTGAGTTGCTTGCCTTGCTGGAGAAGTTGCGTTTCTTGGCTTGTGGGAGATTATCGAGAACTTGATGAGATGAATATGTGCAGAAGGAATCTGTGTGCTTTGCTTCAATATTGTCGACCTACTTCTGTTGGATATAAGGTGCTTGGAATGATACCACAATGGTTGTAGTGTCCTTCTATTAACCTTTTGAATAGATTGTGAAGAAGTTGAATGTTGTAGTATGAGATACTACCTTGTGGCACTGTTTAGGTGGGAAAATAGTTGGAACGACCTCTGGTATCTTGTAGAGATGACCCCCCAAAGTAACAATGACACTACAGGTTTGAGACTCATAAATACCATGGCACTTCCACATACATGGTTGTCCCAAAACAACATCACATACATCTAGTGGGGAAACATCACATAATACCTCATCCTTGAAGGGTTGGATATCATATGACAATCGACACTACTGGATGACACAGAGATATCGTCTTTGACGAAGACACTCGATGTTGGATGGCTACAGGTGTGGTGTTGTTGACAATCCCAATTGTTTGACGACCTCTAATGAGATGGGGATTTTATGGCTTCTGTTATCAACAATGAAATGAAACGGGGTCCCTTTCACCCACATTTGTGAATGGAAGAGCACTCCCCCTCTTCAATATCTACTGGTTCTTTTGGTTGAATTGTTGCAATCATGACAGTAGTAGTGGGGTCTGTGTCGATGATCTACCTTCTTCCATTATTTTCTGAATCAGATTTTGAATCTGAGTTCGGATATTTTTCTTTGATCTCGACTACCAATTACTGTTTTGAGAGACATTCATTGATGTTGTGCCAAGGGATTTTGTATAAATCACACCACTTTCCAGTTTCCTTCATCTTTCTGTGACCCTTATTTTCCTATGGCTTAGACTAGTTTTTGGGAGGTTGTTTGTTAGGGAAGTATTTATCATACTTTGGTTGTTGTGGATTTGCATACCTGAACTCCCGTTCATTCTAATGCCTAAATTTCTTATTGATTTTGACAACATATCGATAGGAAGCTCCCAATGATGAGATGTCTAGGAAATCCGTTTTGGTTTGAATGTACCTATGCAGATCCCCACAATATTTTAGAACTAGATATTGCTCAGAGTCTTTGATACCCAACTTGGTGCGCAAGGTATGGAAATTATTTGTGAATTATAGCACTATTTTTCCCCTCTCTTGCCATAGTGTGGTCCATCTCATGTATTTCTCATCATAGTTACCAACATGGTAATATTGTTCCTTGACCGCATCCAAAAAAATATCCCAAGTGAGATCAGCCCCATATATTCCAAATTCCTCTGTGGAACTTTTCTCCCAGTAAGTTTCCCACCAATTTTTGACATGGGGGACAACCTTAAGAAGTGAGAAGGTGATATTTTCCCTGTCGAAAAAATTGTGAACATAGAAATAACCTTCTAGCATATTTAACCATTTTTCTAGGGCATCTGCATCTATATGACCTTCAAATATGGGAATATCAAAATTAACTTGTACCTTGAAAGGAGAGGTGCTTCTAAAGTGGCCACTTGATGAAGACATGCGTGCTGTTATCGACAAGTGTTGAAGGACGTGGGAAAAATTCTCCATCATTTCATCCCTCTGTCGTGTGAGAGCTTACTCAAGCAACCAATTAATAGAATATTTTTCTCTGTCATTTTTATTTTCTTCCACCATGGAGGGTTTCTTGTGGATGCAAGAGAGATTTTCCTCAAGAGAGACAAGATTGAGACTGAACTTGCTATACTTAGACCTCGTTGGGGACATGCACTGAAAAACGATCAAGAGAAGTCTGCTTTGATATTACTGATCCAGATTATTTTTGGCGCGAAATGAGAGCGAAGATATAATAAAGAAATGTATAGAGATATATCAGGTATCCAATAATATAATAGATAATTATCATAGATATAACCATAAACACAAATATACAATAATACACAATTTCTATTAATGAGTGAAATGTACAAAACTGTAGAAATATTGAGTGAAAGACTCGCTAGAATGGTGGCATCTTATCTTTGAGAAGAGATGTGATGACTACTTACATTCGCAAGAAGATGATTGTTACAATGAGGCTCCAAATGCCTTTATAACATAAATAAAATCCAAAACCCTAACCCCAGAAGATGAAAATCCAAAAGTTTTGTGGACCCCGTTTTGGGTAGTTTGGTGTATCAACTTCTCGGGGGTGTAACTTTGGCATACAATGTTCGTTTGGGGCACACGATAGCTCATTGGAAAAGGTATCGATGAGGAGATTCATTTTAGGGGATTAATTAGAGCCTTTGGTTATTACCGAGGTGACTGACCATGAAAACACTTCGTTTAGGCCCTCAAAATGGCCTTGGAAGTTTAGGAACCAAAAAACTACTAAAAATAGTAAATTGCTAGAAGATTGTTTTGAGCCAGTTGGAATAGGTGGGTGGCCACCGATATCCACTTGGATCAATTATGAAGGTGAATTTCCTGGAAGCAAAACAAGAAGTGTCTCCTAGAGGAGATGTTAGTTCATCTTGTGACCAAGTACAATAAGCATTTATATCAATAGTAGTCACATGCTGCCAAGTATTCATTGTATCTAGCGGTAATAGAATATTTCAAGGATTGTTGTCACAACTAGTAATGTAGAAGTTATCAAACTCGATATGTGAAAATTGGAAAATTATTAATTTAATCAATCAAACCTAGAACCTGGATTCTTATCTTCAAGAACGATTGTTTTTTATTTTCTTCCGAGTCTCCTTCACTCAAGATGACAAGTATTCTCTTCAAAATGTCCCATGTACTTAATACAATATGATTTCTTGACAGAAATCTCAGTTAGAGAACACAATGCAAATAAAATCTAAAATATGAACCTTAATCAATCTAATAATTTGACTAGAGTCAGCTTATAACTTTGAACAAATGTTATTATAACTTCAATAGATCAAAATACAACTAGATGTTCATAAGATTAAATAATTCCATAAAATTTAGAGGCATATGAAAATAATCAAACATGGAATGTGTTGTTCCTCTGAATGTGCTCGATCTAAGATCCCTTTGGATATACGATTGTAAGAGATCCCTTCTCCTGCAATCACACTCAAAATAGTGATACAATTTAAATATATATAAGTACATACCTCTAGAAGCATCGACAGGTAGTGGCACCATCCGAAAGAAGTGGAAATAAATGACGAACCTTAAAACTTCAAAGGTGCTCCAACTTGTAATATAAAGATAGCTGGAGATGTGCTAGGGTAAGTCACACTAGGAAAACCAAAAATTAGTCCCAACACTTCACATAAACTTTCAATGAAACTAGTATTGCAACTAGTGTTGGCATTGCAACTAGTATTTCAACTGGAACTACAATTAGTGTTGCAACTGGCACTGCAACCGGTGCTCTAATTGGCACTGCAACTGCAACTGTAAACCTAGGGTTTTATGAGGAAACCCTAATTTATCAACTTCATAAATTTGTAGATATAATCCAGGGAAGAGATGCACCCTACTTAGGCTACCTTCTTAGTGAGTTCAATAAGTTCTCAATGAGCTTGAAAATGAGGGAAATTTAGGATCTTCTTTCCAGTGGTTAGACTATTACGAAGGAAACCAACTCCAATACCTTGTTGAAATTTTGGTATGCTCATTTAACCATAGAAAATGTCACATCATTCTCACCAAACCATACACATTCACATATTCCAACCCTGAGCACACTAACTAGAATAATTCTGGAAAGCCTACTCCAAAACCAATAGATAAACCCTAGCTACTAACTACAACAACAACTCAAGACAAGTAGAGAGATCCTTCTCCAATGGTAGAACACAAGAGGGAGATTCTCCATATCCATAGAATAAGTACCATACACAATTGCAACAGTTGCAACTGCACTACTCTCTCAGCCTTGCACAATACTTAGCAAGAATATCACCAAGAGCTTCACCAAGAGAATCACTTGATAGCGCTAGAGAGAGACCAAGACCAAGAGATGACCATATGCCCTTATTCCTCCTTGTAGCTGTAACTGCAGCTCTCCAAAAGACTTGCACTCTGACTGGATATCTAACTGAGATAAAATTTCCTCTATTTATATTAATATGTCTAGTGAATTTTCTAGTTGGGTCGACCTGACTTTCTAGTAATTATATTTTTTGTTTGTCTTTTTCTTATGGAACTGACTTGTATTTTTGGAAGATAATATTCTAATATTATTTATTCTTCTAGGTTGACTTATATTCTAGGGTTTCCACACATCTGTTTAATGGTTCACTTTCTTCTGAAATATTCTATTCTAATTCATAGGTTACACACGGAGGTTAATACCTCCCGCAGCTACCAAAACATCAACAAACTTTACATGCATATTTTGGGCATCAAGAGAGGATTTGAGTGTTGGGAATAGAACCATCCATCTTGTGCTTGAAGGAAACCATTATTGGGCCATGTTTATATTGGAAATGCAATCCGCATGCATGCAAAATAGGATATAAGTTTGTAGTACATTTTCCTATTGAGAAATTGGCTCAAGAACCTTATGAAGGATGCTATGAGCACTCCTAGAGTAGCTAAGAGTTCCTAGAAGTCACCAACTATGAGATTCATGGTCAACCAATTGCACTGGAAGCCCGGATAAATGAATGGTACAACCAGATGGACTGAAATGAGTGAAGGGGGTACATTTCTTAGGTTGTGCAGGTTGTGGGGAAGAGAGATGGTGGATTGGGAACTATTTTTGGAGGAGAATTTGGGTTTTGGGTTGTTGAATGTGGAGAGTGGATATCCAGGAGGGCCAGATATTCTTGTGGACTATAGCCTTAGCTCATGGGTGACCTGTTGTTGAGAGAAAATGAAAAATAATGCCTAAGGATGGGAGGTTCATCCTTCATGCGTAGCCAGTTGGTTAATTTTTATAAACATATAAGTATTATGTTGTTTTATTATAATTATTCCATTGTGTAAATGAATATTTGAGTGATGTGTGTGTGTTTTCTAAGTGCTTACTAGATACATTGACATTTTTATAAATTTTGTTAGATGCATGGGTAAATCAACATGTTGTTTTGATGTGATTTTTATGGGCATGTTGCCCCTTGGGAATTTTTAAATTTGTATCTATCAAGATAAGTCATTCTTGTAATGACCAGACTCATCTTGGAGGTTGGGTATGTTACATAATGGTATCAGATCTCAAGGTTCAACATTGAGCTTGTATGGGCCAAGAGACAATGCGAATTAGGAAAAATTCACAGTTGCAGATTTCATTTTTGTGATGAATTTGGAGAAAAATGGTGAACCAGAATAAAATACCCAAATTATGAGTAGATTTTGAGTTTAGTTCACCCTAGAATAATTGAATAAGAGTTTTGTGTCATCGATTTGCAAGTTTTAGAGTCGAATTTGTCTTGAGAAGCCAAATTTATGTGTTGTTCATTGCGAAGAATAAGTTCAGTGGTAGACAACTTGGATTAATACAACCTGGAGAATAAATAGTCGAGATTCAATTGTATAGTTTGAAGAGGGTGTTCTCGACAAGCTTTCAAAAAGTGAGTTTCAAAAAAATCCTAAGGCAGGGCATGAGGTTGAGTCCGAAGGAAGAAACCCGATGGAATATGCCCAAAAGAATGAGAGCCATTGATATTTATCAGCATTTGTCTCAACCATTGGATTCCACGAGAAGTGTTTTTGGAAAAATCCATTTGGGAAGTCTGGGAGTAAGTTTGCATTCCAATGAATTCAATCAGACTGAGTTAAAGGTCAAATAACTGGATCTATCTGAGAAGATATAGACTGCACTATGTGAAATATGTCAGTATTTGGATCCTTTGGAAAGGCAGCTTCAGAAGGAACTATTTGGAAATCTTGATGGTGGTGTTGTGTTTCCAGAAGAGCTTGTACGACCGAGGTAAGTAGTGTGCAACTTGGAAACTTGAGATGATCAGTACTGTTGTTGGTCGATATGATCATTGGCCATATGATCTATCGAATGAGCATGTTATCTCAAAAGGGATGTAGATGAAAGAGAGTGCCATGTCAAATTTCCATGTCAGATGACATTTCAACAAGGGTAGGTGAATCAGAGAGTTCCATGTGGAAGTCAGGGACAGGTGGGACCGGTAGTGGCTTTTGGTAAAGTTCAAAGACTCAAGGATTAATTGAAATCATTCGATGAGAGAATATATTAGATATTGACCATCCATCGAGGATCAACCATCATAAGGGATCATTTTGGAAAGGTTTGTTTCCAATGGTTTTCGGAAGACATTTGTTTCTGATGGTTTTTAGAAATTTTTGTTTACGATGGTTTTCATAAGGAGGGTTGTTGGAAGGTCTCGTTCAGGGAGGATGTTCTCGATGGATAAGTCTAATGGAGTGATTCATATAGGCTATCAGACTTTGGACTTTGGAAAGGTCAATAAACAAGGTAATTTTCCATTTCGATGGGGGTTTTTGATGGGAAAAGCATGAAGTTGATCTCGACAAGCTTGCAGAAGGTTTGGCCGCAGGCTTGGAAAGGTTGACTAGGTTGAGGGTTGGGATTAATCCTAACTTTTAGATTGATTCCTTGGATATACAGACCATCATGACAGTAAATCAATGATTTTTTCGTGAAATTTTTTCATTTTCTGAAGTTCTTCATCTTGTTGGGATTTTTTGAGGGCCTAAACAACTTTTTCAGGTATTCAAAAATCACAAAAATTGTGTATACCTATGGTACACAAATTCTTTTCATCTTAAATGAAAGAGCTCAATGAGATATTTCTAATGATCTATTCTAGGAGTGAAACATATCTCGTATGAGAAACTTATAGCTAAAACATTGCAAGGTAAACATTTACTACCAATTTACTTCCAGATGGCATAACTTATTGCTCAAAATTATGTTTGGGGCATAGGAGCAGTCCATGGAAATGTTATGAACCATAGAAGACAACTATGGAGCCAGATTGGGAATTTGGGTACATAATGTACATGAAAAGAAAGAAGACACATGTAGCATACATGGTTAAAAATGGAAAACAATAAAAACTTCTATGGGCCATAACTAACAGTCTGAAGCCTGGATGAAGGTGAAATTTTGAAAGATTATTTAGAAGGTAGTCATGGAGATACCAATTAGTATTCTATAAAAATTCCAAAGGAGTTGGGGTATGGATTCTTAAATGGGGTTAAAATTTCTATGTTAGGAGATGTGCAAAATGACAAAGTTGTCATATCCAAATTGTTGTAGATTTTGACTAGAGCATCAATTTGACAATCTGAGAGTTGTGAATTTATTGTTATCAGTATTATGTGTGTCTCATACTAAATTTTCCTTAGTTCCAAATAGATTTACCTCTGTAGATGGCCAAATTTGGTGTTTTAAATTATTTTCCACTTGGGAGAAGGTGCACAAGAGGAGTGAAGTGGCAATATTCAAGTGACCATAACATCCTTCTCAGTGATTAGAATCAATTATGTATATCTCATCTCGGGTAAAGTATCGATGAGGGTCTGGAATGTAACTTATAAGTGACATTGACGAAATATATTGGAATATCTCGGAAAATGTCGCAAGACCTCAAAAAAACACAAAAGACACTCTTTTTTTCAAAATTTTAAACATGTAAAGAAACAACAACATCAAATAGACATGTTGACACATAAATATGAAAATACAACTAATAAATAAGATGCATAATATTTCAAGTGGTTACATATTGCTACTAAACTGAAAATTCTGAAACATGTTCCTGATAGGATGATACAAAATCACATAAAATGATCAAAATAAATGTATCTCATGAGGCATCTAGATACTAAATAGTACATAATAAAATGAAAATAATAGATCATAGGAATCCAAATCATTGATTCCCTCTAGGTTGTGCCACTCTACCCCTTTTATAGGTAAAGGGCACCACTTTTCTTCTAGAAGCAGTACATGGTTATGGAGGTACTCGAGATGAGCTTGGAGTGGAAGCTCCAACTACTCTAGATGTTGCATATGAGGTGGTAAGTGATGCAGATGAGGTGTAAGGAAAAGTGTGTTTCCTCATCCTAGTCCCAACGAACCCAAGTCGAACTCCAAGTATGGCTCTCTATGGAGGTGGTGGCGGAATTGGTTGCACCTGAAGATCAATCGCCTCCTCATCCTCTGTATCCACTAGAAGTGGAACATCATCCTACTCCTCCTCCCCAAAATCATATGAATTCTCCTCCTCCAATCACTCAAGTGCATCCTCCATCTCAGGGTCCTGAATCTCCACCCTCCATTGACTAGTGGTGTTAATGTTATCCAATGAAATGGCCTCTATGTCGGGTTCTTTGTCAAGTTGCTTCACCCACAGCCTTATATTACAGTAGACATATACCAAGTCATTAATGTGTTGGGTACCTAACTTGTATGAACATTGAGATCCATAGTTAGTGATGGTAAATACTAAATTGTAGTAAATTAAATAAAATAAATAAAAATATAAACAATTTAAATTTGATTGTTTCACTTTTGAACATTTCTAACATGTTGCGCTTCTTGGAGTGTATCTTTTCAAAGACACTCCAATTGCACTCACACCCTGAAGAACTGCAAGTTTGACTAAGTACCCGAACAACAAGTTTGTGTAGCTCTAGGAGCTTTCCACCATATTGTTTCCACTAAACATATACAATGAATAAAATGAAAGGAAGACAATGAATTATATTTTGGATTTCCATCAAGTAATAAATGTCATATATAATATATAGAAAGGAATAATTTTTTTTTGAAATTGAAGCTTACTTGGAATCCTTGTGGTCCTATATTGTGTTGAAAAGTCAACAAGAAACATGTGTCTAATTTAGTTTTCCCTTAATTAAATTAGACAATAAATATTAATCTATTATCTCTTTCATAACTGAGTGATTTGGAATTGTAACAGAATTGTAAGTGTAGTTAAGTGAGTTAAGCTTAGTTGTATTAGTGCGAGTTAAGTGAATTAATTATTCATTAATTCACAATCAGTTAAACTCGCATGCAACTAAAGACTTGCCACGATTAACTACATGCATGTCATTCCAATGGACACCAGTTGAGATAACAGG
>ML832514.1:0-13464 GCA_009831015.1 Picea engelmannii
GTCAGCAATAATCATAGCCGAACTGCTTGGCTGTTTGGTCAGGGAGACTTCGTCTAGAAATCGATTGGCCATCAAATTCATGGCATGCACCCATTGACGAAAGTCTCTTTCGGAGTGGTTTTCCTCATGATAAGTACAGAAAGAATCAGATGCAACATTCCCTAGATCAATATTTAAGTTAGTTGGGGTAGTTTCAATTACCTTGAATGGTGGGTTCCTCTTAAATAAAGTCTTGTAGGGCCTTTGGCCTTGGTTTCCCTCCCCTACATTCCTCTTCATGCCTATGATCTCATTTGATAATTTATTAACCATATGTTGTAGGTATTCTATGTCTTTGTTACCCTTGTCAGGAGTATTCTCTATTTGTTTCCCCGACGGTCTAGTCAAAAGGAGTCCTCTCCTGGGAGGAGGCTGAGATTCTTTCTTAACTAGAAAGACCTGGCCCTCTTTACACCCTTTCATATGGAATTCTATCGTTTTGGTTTCTTCAAAATTTCCAGCCAGGGTTTGTTTGGCGGCTCTTTTTACAAACATAGAAATATAAGTCGGGAGTGCGTTAGCATAAACCTTGATTTACAATTCCTGGGTTGGTTTCGCTTCAGGCTGAAACTTGTTTAATATGGTCATGAATATTTGATTGAAATATTTGACTCTTTCTTTCAAACTCATGGTGGCAGCGAATAACTCAACCATCAGAGCTCCTGTAGTAGTTTCCTCTGCAAATTTATATAGAAAGTCTTTATGGAACTTGGTACAGCTACTTATAGATCCTACTAGCAAATTAAAATACCACGTGGAAGATGAATTTTCAAACATGTAGGGGAATGACCTACAAACTACGTCTTCATGTTGGACGTTCATAAATCTGATTGCTAGTATAAATTTCTTGATATGATCTTCAGGAAATCCATAGGTTTCAGGATCGAACTTAGGAAGCAACTTCTCTGGATGTCGGGGAAGGTTATGGACTGGTCCCGAGAGGGCCAAAGTGTATCTGGCCAATTAGGGTTGATTTTTCAGAGTTGGGTTTCCCCCTTCATCATTATGGGAATTGTTTCCTTCCATGTCTTTAGAATCTAAGTTAAACTCCTCATCTTCTAAAAAATTATTTGGTTCAGAGACGTCGCCAGTTGGCGTTTCGGGTATCAAATCAAGAGGTTCTTATATTTTGGTAATCATGAAATCTATTAAGTCTTCTACAGAGTGTACAAAAACCTCACCGAGAGTGCTAACCACTGGCCTTCTTTGTTGTTTTCTTAGAGGGAGTATGGGAGCTAAGGACAATGCACCGATCTATCAGGCGTAGGCTCTTGTGATTTTTCTAAATTGATTTACTTCCTCGTGAGGAAGAGTGTAAGGTATTTTAGGTGAAAAGGTTCTTCCTTAGGCTGGGGTAAGTTACTTGTTCCAGGAGTACTTAGCATGTGTGGGATATATTGGGAATGACTAGCCAAGCATGTGGGTTGTTTTGAATCTATAGGTTGTTTAAAATACTCTGTAGAATATATATCCAACCATTGATTCTCAACCCTCCTAGCGCCAATTCTATTGATGGGTCTTAAATACCTAGTTCAACAATAGGAACCAAACCCGCCACCGAGGCCCAATTAGACTCTATAATGTTTGGAATGGAATGGTTCTCCAGATCTTGTGAACCGAACAATTAATCGATGGGCTTTAACATTTTCTTGTGAAGGCTCTTCCTTCAGTTTGGACTACCTCTTTTGTATTTTCTCTTGGGTGGGACCGATGTGAGGTGTAATATGGTATAAACCAACTTGGTAAGAAAACAAAATTATGTTCTAACTACTAGGGAAGAGGCTGAGCTTGGGATAACCCGCTACTCAAACATGCAGACAACAATTCTGTACCACAGGCCTAGTACTAATACGTTAACCATGTGAGCATCCAATTACTATCTAAGATTACTAATTATCAAAAAGAAAACACATATGACATAAGATAACGATAAGAAAAATAATTCATCTACCATGATCATTCATCACATAATCCCACAATGATTCATCATCTTCATCATTAAAGAAAAGAACAACAAAGTGTTGCACCAGATAACTTGACAATAAATTGGACAACTCTTACTTGTTACATCTATTCATGAAACGAGATAGGAAATAGTTCTTTTCTGCATCCACTCACACATGCATTTGATGAAAATAACTTTGTCTTTGGTCCAGAAGGACTTCTCAATTCATAGCAGCTTCAAAATAATTCTTAACAACCAGAAAGAAAGATTTCTTGCAACAACCATTGACCCTTAACTAATGATTCGATGTATTTATTTATAATATAAAGTTCAACTGAAAATAACAGCTAAGTGCAGTTTAAGAAAAAAAAAAATTTCCATGTGGTGTCATCCTCTAATAGTTTCTTTAACAGTCAACCCGAGATATCTCTTGAAAAGGGTGACTTCTTTCATACTCAAACCAATTAATAAATAGTTCTCCACAAGTTTGGGCCCATGTAAATCTGTGTTGTTCCATTGGAGCCGCGTGAATCCCTCTGATGTCCATCGCATGTGTCTGATACTTTACTAGACTGGAGTTCAACTGTTGTAGCGCAGTTCGAGCTCTAACCAGATGCTCCATGAATCCTCATACTTTCCCTGGCACCGCGTCGGTCATCTTTGCGAGCTCTTTGGCTCACAAAAAATCTTGCCTGGTATGTGACTTGACTATGTTGCTCAAGTTGACGAAATTGCCAGGGCTTCTGAACTCGGGGAGTTTGATATCCTTCATTGCTTTGTCAATTTTGCTTCAATGTTTCTTTTAGGTTCCTCGACGAGGTTACATAACAAACTTTTTTTGGTAGTTGGAAGGATATTTCTTGCAATCGGGATTAAAATAGTTTAGAAATTACTTATCAGGAAAAGCGTAGTAAGATGTAAACAAAAAAAATAATTTGATGCGTACCTGTAGAGCTCGTTAGTCTTGATTGTTTAATACTTTCGTGATCCCAGTCAACCTTTTGAATGACCTGTAATGTATTTTTCGATGTCCCCGCTCCTCTTTAGTTTAAATGAGTTACATTCATGTGCCATAGCATGGAAAATTAGGTACGATAGATATGAGCATTGCAACCATTACAATGTTCGATTTCCCTTTGGGGTTGGTAAAGGATGCCAGAGTTGAACGAGTGCCGAAAGTGCGTGCACTCTCCCAAAAGGTTGGATATCGTAATAAGGAAGTCGTTAAATGCCTTAGGTTGAGGCAAGTTGTTCCTCTGGAAGCCGTATCACCAAGTGTGTCAACTATCATTCACTAATAATGGAAGCTGGGGAGATTAAAGATATTGGAATGATCATACCGTATATTCCCTACAACTCTGGTTGACAACGTTTCATGCATTCTAGATTGTATCCATTGAGAAACTGTGACACATTCATTCTTCAAGACATCCCGTCACGAGTCGTGAGTGTTTATTGGCACGTTTTATTTTTCTTCCCTTCTCTGCTATAAATTCTAGAAGTTCTTTGGGGGTTCTACGCATCAACTGATTTTATACATCAGTAGCACTGGTCTTGCAAGTTCAATTCTAGAAAAACTTTGTGTCATAGTCCTTTATTCAGTCATAGATGTCTAAGAAAATACTTTGTCGCACTATGGGATCCCCTCAAAACAAGGGACGGGGTGTGCAAGGTAGTCGGAGTACCAATTCCAAGCCCCAATGTTCTTGGGACTCTTTCTTATTAGCGTCGAGCATCTCCGAGGCTTCAAAAGGAGGTTCCTACCTTTGCTCGAAAATGATGTCAGTGCCTCAAGAAGAGGTAGAAGCGAAGAAAATTATGCTTGAAGAAGAGATGTTGGAGGTTATTCCCTCTCAAAAGCAGACACGGAGGAAGAGGAGAAGGCCCAAAACAAATATGGAGGTGGGAGGAGGAGAACATATTTTGACTGAGTTGGGTGCACATCTAGCCACTAAGGAATTCATGATGCATGTGACCCGGTCAGAGCCTGTCGAGACTACAAGTCGAGGAAGCAGGAGTCATGTGCGAAAGACAAAGACATCTAGTTTGATGCAGGAGCATCATAAGGAAGCTAGCAAAGCAAGCGCAAGAGAGGAGGACAACTAGATATGCACTAGTGCACATTTTGAAAGCATTTTGAATTTGAAAGGATAAGACATTAATGTAATATCTTGAAAGGATGCATTCACATTTATGTTTTGAGTTGTAATGGAGATATTGAGCGGTTGCTCTCATATATTTGTTTGATTCATTTATTGTATGAAATGTAAAGTAATTGTATCTTTTATTTCCATTTGATATCTTAGAGTGTAGGAGGGAAAACTCTAGAAATCTCACTCATATGTATTGAGATGTATCATTATTCTCATTTGTAAGAATTAGAGAGCTGTAGAGAAAGAGAATAGAAGAACAGAGATTGCAGAAGAGTGTATAAGAATATAGTTGATGCTATAGAACCTATGTACAAATGCACTTAGATTAATATAAGGAAGCTTTGATTCAACTTTCATGGTTTTTATGAATTCTGTTTACATCTATTAAATGGTATGTTTATAGTTAATTCGGGTCTCTGTTATGCATTTGTTTCAATGTTGTGTGTGTAAGTATGATTTCATGTTGAATGTATGAAGTCTTTGAGAGGGAGAGAATGAGTTTCAATTGGTTCTCGTCCCGAGAACTCCTACAAGGAGTGTAATGAAAGTCCACAAAGAGTGTGTTGACAGGTTTCTGAGTTTTACCTCAGAAAAGCTCAGGAGAGATACTGTTGTTCTCATACCAGAAGAAGTGCGAGTATAGCACAGAGCCGTGAAAGGAGTGCATAGGAAGGTTGAAGTCTTATTTTTTTCCAACTCGAGTGAGTGGTTGAAGGATTTCTGTTGCAAGGAGTGCACATAAGAGAAAGACATCAGATAACCATAAGATATCGTGAGTGCCACAAGGAGTGTGCAAAAAGAACCCTTGGAATTCTTGAGTTTGTAGTAGAAGACAAGATCAGAAGGGATAAAGACTTTGAGGGAATCGAAGGAGGGAAGAACATTGAAGTCACCTCACAGAGGTTGACCCCAGAAGAATTGATTCCAAGTCCTTTGGCTTGGAGCCATTGAAAATCTGAAAGGACGGTGGAATTTCTTGGAGAGAGGAATACCAAAATCCTGTGAGTCGTTGGATCTAGGAGATCAGGGGAAAGGATAAGGTTGATAACCTTTCAGCGCTCACAAGCCTAGGAGGAATAGTATCCGTTGGATCTGGATCAACGAGAGTTGTTGATTTCTTGATTTCGGATCTCGACACTTCGGGAGTCGGGAGTTGGAGTAGTTGGTTGGTGTTACACAAGTAGTCCCGATATAACGAAATGTGAATTCGCAATGCAATCGTGGTTTTTGATTAAAGAGAAGGAACAAAACCATTAGATCTAGTCTTGGGGAGAGGTCCCACATGAGGTTTTGGGGTTTCGTGGATGTGGAGTGTTGGGGTTGTATAACGCCAATAACCCCAAAATAGAGATTCGTGAAATACCTTTTCAGACAAAGGTTGTGGTCACATTGGTTGGTCATGTGGGTAAGCGTTCACACCTAGTACTTGTTCACATAGGCGTATCTCCTAAGAAGGACCCGTGGTTACAAGTTATAAGATTCCAACTGGGAATCAAAGAGCCATTTCGGCTCAAGGGGAGATTACAAATGATCCTTAGACCGAGAGGTCGAGCAGAACCTGTTGAGGTAGGGGTGTTGTGTCAAGTGGTATCAGAGAACAAATTTTGAATCTATGTAGTAAAGATAAGATTTGAAAAATGCCTCTTAGAAGACGTCAAGATAGACCAATGATTGATCTAGCCATGGAAAGGGAAATACAAAAACTTTGTGGTTGATTAGATTCTATGGAGACAACACAAATACGAACTATTGATATAGGAGATGTCAGTGAAGCCAAAAGTGAAAACGAGTCTGGAGCCGAAGAAGAAGTTGTAGCCGAAGATGCTGTAGAAGAACGTCTATTCAGAGTTGTTGCAAGAATAGGGTTCAGAGAAAAAATGGGCATTCCGATGTATGAAGGAAACTTAGATATTGAGGAGTTGCTAGATTGCTTTAAAGATCTAGATAAATACTTCAATTATGAAGATATCGAATAAGATAAGAAGGTAAAACATGTTGTCACTAGACTTAAAGGGCATGCAACACTATGGTGGGATGAACTGCAGACTGATAGGCATTGCAAGGGAAAGCAAAGAATCAAAATCTGGGATAGGATGGTAGCAAAAATGAAGGCTAAGTTTATACCTAGGGACTATCAAATTAATCTTTTTCGAAGAATGCATAATTTGAGACAGAAGGGGATGACAGTGAAGGAATACACTGAAGGGTTTTACTATCTTAACATTAGAGAAGTCCTCATGAAAGTGATCATGAAAAGGTCACCAGATACATGAATGGTCTGAGATATGGCATTTAGGATGAGATGAGCATGCTGAAAATCATAAAGTTGAAAGATGCTTATCAGATTGCTCTAAAGAAGAAGAAAAATTGGCCCGAAAGCAAGGTCAAAGGGGTAGAGGTAGAAGTCAGAGAAGAGGCAAAGAAATTTCCCAGGATAGAGTACAGAAGCCCAAAGATGAAGAAAAGAAACCTCATAATCACACACAAAGGGGAGGAAGTTCACAAGGACGACAATATGCCAATAAGAACACTTTTCCGCGAGCAAGAGGAGGAGGAGGCGAGATAAAATGTTTTGTTTGTGGAAATATCGGAAATAAATCTTTTGAATGTCCTGATATAAAAAGAGATGGAGGAGGAGAATTTCACATTTCAAAAGCGCAAAGGMAAAATGTTGAGGCAGAAGATGCAGAAGGAAGAACATCTTTAATGATGAGGAMAATTCTCTTGAAGCCAAAGAAAGAGGCAGAGAATCCAGTCTARAGAAACAATCTGTTTAGAACTACTTGCAATGCCAAGGATAGGGTATGCAAGGTGATAGTGGATAGTAGAAGCACAAATAATCTAGTATCCACAGAAATGGTGGAGAAGCTGGAATTGGAGACAGTTGCACATCTGAGCCCATATAAGGTCTTGTGGTTGCAAAAAGGACATTAGGTAACTGTCACTAAACAATGTTTAGTTCAATTTAAGATAGGGGGTTACAGAGATTAGATCTTATGTAATGTTATTCCCATGGATTTMTATCATCTTTTGTTGGGAAGACCGTGGAAATATGACATAAATGTTGTTCATGATGGGAGAAAGAACACATACACCTTAGAGAAGAATGAAAGGACACATATGTTACTGCCAATTGAAGACAAGAAGGTGAAAGCAGAAGCAAGCAACACTATACTTCTCATGAGTGGGAAGGAACTTCTTGATGAAGTAAGGAAATAAGAAGCCATGCAGTTTGTTGTTGTAAGGAAACCTACAGTCATTTTGACCAGTACTTCGATAGATGATCTACCGAAGGAAATTCAGGAAATGCTGGAAAATTTCATTGATATAGTGGTGGACGTTTTACCTTGTTCATTTATGCCCATCAGAAGTATAATCCATCACATTGACATTATACCAAGATCAATTTTACCAAACAAGTCAGTGTACATATTGACGCCGCAGGAGAATGAAGAGGTTAAGAAGCAAGTCCAAGATTTGATGGACGAGGGGTTGATAAGAGAAATATCGAGTCCATGTGTTGTACCAACAATGTTAAGTCCAAAGAAGGATGGTGGATGGAGGATTTGTACAGACTCAAGGGCTATAAACAAAATCACCATCAGGTATAGATTTCCTTTACTGAGGATGGATGACTTGATGGATTGCTTGAGTGGAGCAAGGTTTTTTTCAAAGATTGATTTGACAAGTGGATATCATCAAATTAGAATGAGCAAAGGTGATGAATGGAAGAAAACATTCAAGACGAATGAAGGGTTGTATGAATGGCTTGTCATGCCATTTAGTTTGACAAATGCACCAAGTAATTTCATGAGGTTAATGAACGGAGTCCTGAAAGATTTCATTGGGAAGTTTGTAATTTTGTATCTTGACGATATACTGGTCTTTAGTGAAACTGAAGAAGAACATATGAAACACCTAACTCTAGTAATGAGGAGGTTGCAACAGGAGAAGTTGCTGGTAAATCTAAGGAAGTCATCTTTCATGAAGAAAGAAATCATTTATTTGGATTTTGTGATATCTTTGAATGAGTTGAAGATGGATTCAGAGAAGTTAAAAGAAATCAAAGAATGGCCATCATCGAGAAATATCTTTGAAGCCAGAAGCTTCCATGGAATAGCCAATTTGTATAGGAAGTTCATCAGAAATTTTAGTGGAATTTCTGCACCAATGATGGACACAATCAACAAAAAGGCATAAATATTTTCATTGGATAGAGGAAGCAAAGAAAAGTTTCAAATTGTTGAAAGAGAAAATAACTGAACAACCAGTTCTGGTTCTGCCAGATTTCACTAAGACATTTCAAGTGAGATGTGATGAAAGTGGATTTGCGGTTGGAGCAGTCTTAAGCCAAGACAATAGACCGATTGCATACTTCAGTGAGAAGCTAAAAGATGCCAAGATGAAATATTCCACGTATTATAAAGAGTTTTATGAAATCATACAAGCGCTGAGGAAATGGAGGCATTACTTGGATCCGAAAGAGTTTGTCTTGTATAGAGACAACCATGCTTTACAATTCATAACCAAATAGGAAAAATTGAACTAGAAACATGCAAAATGGGTTGAATTTATGCATAACTTTACTTTTGTTATAAAGCACATTTCTAGAACTGCTAACAATTTTGTTGATGCATTGAGCAGGAAATGTTTGATTTTGCAGGAGTTTCATGTGAAGACCTTAGGTTTTGGTAGCCTTAAGGATATGTACAAGGATGATTCATATTTCAGGGACGCTTATGAAGCATGTGAGAATCCTATTCTGAGAGACAAAATCCAATATATTCAATACTTAATCCATGATGGATTATTATTCAAAGGAAATTAGTTGTGTATCCCGAAGAGTTCTATGAGAGAAAATATTCTGAAGGAAAAACATAGTGGAGGATTGGATGGACATTTTGGCCATAAAAAAACATTCGCGCAGCTGAAAAATATATATTATTGGCCAGGGATGAGGAAAGATGTCAAGAAGTTTGTCAACAAATGTAGAATTTGCCAACACTCAAAGGGGAAGAGACAAAATACAGTATTATATCAACCATTTCCAATACCAGAGAGGTCGTGGGACATGGTAATCATGGATTTTGTGTTAGGACTGCCAAGGAAACAAATAGGTTGTGATTCCATATTCGTGGTAGTCGACAAATTCTCGAAAATGGAACATTTCATTCCATGTCAAAAAATCAGTGACGCAACACACATTACAAACCTATTTTTCAAAGAAGTTGTTCTACTTCATGGCTTACCCAAGAGTATTATTTCAGACAAAGATACCAAATTTGTTTGTCATTTATGGAGGACACTGTAGAAGAAGTTGGGGACTAATTTATCTTTTATCTCAGCATGTCACCCTCAAACGGATGGAAAAAATGAGGTAGTAAATCAAATTTTAGGGGACTTGTTGAGGAGTTTAGTAGTTGAACATCACATCTAGTGGGATCAGATTCTGCCACAAGAAGAATTTTCATATAACGATTCACCTAACAGGAGCACCAGACATATCCCATTCTAGATAATGTATGGAATGCAACCTAGGGGAGTGTATGAGTTGAGAGACTTAGAGTAGAGTGAGTTTAGAAGTGCCGGAGTAGAATAATTTACAGCAGAGATGCAAGAGCTCCACAGTAAGATCAAAGAGCGGTTACAATATTCCAACCAGGAATATAAGCGCAAAGAAGATCATCACAGAAGAGAAATTTAGTTTGAAGTGGGAGATTTAGTCTTGGCACACCTGAGAAAAGAAAGGTTCCCAAGTGGAATGTATAATAAATTGAATATGAAAAAGATAGGGCTGTGTAAAATCATAAGGAGATTTAAGGCAATTTCTTATGAAATAGAGCTGCCAGATGATGTGGGCATATCACCCATATTCAATGTAGTAGATCTGTATCATTACAAAATAGATGAAACAGAGGGATTAGAAGATCATAATGAATTTCAATGGGTCAGACACACACCTGTAGATGAAAAGCCACAGATGGAAAAGGTCATTGATCAGAGAGTTAGCAAAAAGACCCAGAAAAAGACATATTTTGAGTATTTGATAAAGTGGAAGGGACGCCCGATTGAGGATGCTAGTTGGGAAAGAAAAGCTAAGATCCAGAAACATGGAAAGATGGTGCAGGAGCTCATGAACAAGAGTTCATGAATTTTTCAGCCAGAGGAGTATGATGCAGGAGCATCGTAAGCAAGCTAGTAAAGTAAGCGCAAGAGGGGAGGATAGATGGATATGCACCAACACACATTTTGAAATCATTTTGAATTTGAAAGGATAAGACATTAATGTAATATATTGAAAGGATGCATTCGCATTTATGTTTTGATTTGAAGTGCAGATCTTGAGCAGTTTCTCTCATCTGTTTATTCGAGGCATTTATTGTATTAAATGTAAAGTAGTTGTAGCTTTTATTTCCATTTGATAGCTTAGAGTGTAGGAGGGAAAACTCTAGAAAGATCACTCGTATGTATTTTGATGTATCATTATTCTCATTTGTAAGAATTAGAGAGTTGTAGAGAAAGATAATAGAAGAACAAAGATTGCAGAAGAGTGTATAACCAAATAGTTGATGCTATAGAACCCATGTATAGATGCACTTGGATTAATATAAGGAATATTTGATCTAAATTTCATGTTTTTTATGAATTTTGTTTACATCTATTAAATGGTTTGTTTACAATTAATTTCGGTCTATGTTATGCATATGTTTCAATGTTGTGTGTGTACGTATGATTTCATGTTGAATGTATGAAGTCTTTGAGATGGAGAGAATGAGTTTCAATTGGTTCTCATCCTAATAATTCCTACAAGGAGTGCAGTGAAAGTCCTCAAAGAGTGCATTGACAGGTTTCTAAGTTTTACCTGAGAAAAGATCAGGAGAGATACAGTTGTTCTCATACTAGCAGAACTGTGAGTATAACAAAAAGTTGTGCAAGGAGTGCATAGGCAGGTTGAAGTCTTATATTTTTCCAACCCGAGTGAGTGGTTGAAGGATTTCTGTTGCAAGGAGTGCACAAAAGAAGAAGACGTCAGATAACTAGAAGTTATCGTGAGTGCCACAGGGAGTGTGTGCAAAAAACCCTTGGAATTCTTGAGTTTGTAGTAGAATCTAGAATCAGAAGGGATAAATAATTCAAGGGACTCGAATGAAGGAAGAAGGTTGAAGTCACCTCATAGAGGTTGACCCCAGAAGAATTGACGCCAAGTCCTTTGGCTTGGATCCATTGAAAATATGAACGGACGATGGAATTTCTCGGAGAAAGGAATACCAAAATTCTTTGAGCCATTGGATCTAGTAGACCAACAGAAAGGATAAGGATGATAGCCTTTCAATGCTCACAATTCTAGGAGGAATAGTATCCATTGGATTTGGATCAACATGAGTCATTGATTTCTTGATTTCAGATCTTGGCATTTCGGGAGTCGGGAGTTGGAGTAGTTGGCTAGTGTTACAAAAGTAGTCCCTATATCATGAAATGCGAATTCGCGATGTGATCATGGTCATATATCAAGGAGAAGGCACATGACCATCATATCTAGTCCTATGAAGAGGTCCCATATTGGGGTTCGGGGTTTCATGGATGTGGAGTGTTGGGGCTTTATCACGCTAATACCCCCGAAATCGAGATTCATGAAATACCTTTTCAGATAAAGGTTGTGGCCACATTGGTTGGTCACATGGGTAAGATTTCACGCCTAGTACTTGTTCATACAGGCGTATCTCCTAAGAAGGACTTGTGGTTACAAGTCTAAAGATTCCAGTTGGGAATCAAAGAGCCATTTTGGCTGAAGGGGAGATTAAAAATGATCCTTGGACCGGGAGGTCGAGAAGAACCTATTGAGGTAGGGGTGTTGTGTCATGGTTCTAATGTTGGAAACTCTAACCAATAGCTGGAGCAGGCACAACTTGCCATATTCGAGCTTTATCAAGAAAATAGATAACTATGGGGACATTTGGTGGCGAAGAACTAGGAGGTATTGACATCGAAAGGTCACGAAGGAAGCACAAATTGGCTCAAGAGAAAGCTTCGGGAAGCAAAAGATACAATTGTGTGGCTACATGAAGCATAGAGGATGATGGGGAAGGAGAAAATGACAACACTACAGGGTGTGAGGAGCAATATGGGAGAAGCTCTGTGTGCAAGAGATACATGATGGGTGTATCCTTGCTTTGTATTCTCGGAAGTAACATATGTTTTTATAATTTTCCTTGTTTGTTGTGAGAATTTTTATGGTCTTGATGTAACTGGGTCAGTTGGCCAAGGTATTGGTAGTGTTTATTGTATGTAACCTAAGCCCGACGGGAAAATTAATATATGAAATTTTGAAAATGTTTTTCCTGAACATGTTCTAGTCATAGTAGTTGAAAGTATCGTGTTTCCTCTTTGCGCTTAAATCTACCATGTTCTTATTCCAGCTTCTTGTAATTATGTGATTTTGTAATTATCGTTGTCCTGAGTTATTTTATAAGTTCATTGATATTTTCCTTTAGAAACTTCTGGTTCCTAATGATTTTGATGTGGCGTTACTAACTTGAGGCTTATAAAAAGAAAACCTAGAACTCATCTCGTGGGTAAGGGTTACACTCGAGGCTTCGTTTACGTTGATCGCGCTAAATCGAGCTAGATATTAGGACTACCGATGTCGGTGAGTATCGAGAATCGACGTTCAAAAATGAACGCGTAGTTTCTTCAAGGTTTATCATCCTTCGAAACTCTCGATGCCAAAAACATTTCGGCATCGACGATCGACGATATCTTTCCTTTACTTGGGCGACGCTTACTGTCTTCAAAACTTCTAGACACCAACGAGGGTCAGTCATCGACAAAATTCTTGCATAGCACCTATCATGTAATTAAGACTCTTGTCTGCCGATGCCGATGGGGGTTAGGGCTCGGCTATTTTGGTCCTATGGGTTCTTTAATCAAATGTTAATATTTGTTAATTCATGATTATTTTTTTTTTCCCGAACAACTTTGAAATACTTAAAATGAAAAACAAAAGACAAGAAAAGGAAAATTTTTCATACTAAGATTGAATTAGACAACCACAAGAGATCAAGTGGTGCCCAAAAAGTGAAATTTGACATAGACTTTTAGGGTGTGTTGAGTGCTCAACAAAATCCTGCTACTGAGATGGTTGAGGTTGACAAGTAGAGGATGTAATTGTGATCATAGGCTGGGGGAATAATCAAAGGGGCATTGGATAAGGAAGCTTTCAAATCATCAAAAGTTGTTTGAGCATGTTCATCCCATCGAAATGGGATATCATTTCATAGGAGGTGAAGAAACCATGTGAACGGGTGGCATAGTCTGGGACAAAGCAAC
>ML832515.1:9691-21441 GCA_009831015.1 Picea engelmannii
AATATATATATATATATATATATATATATATATATATATATATATATATACATATTGCAGGACTGCTGAGAGGGGGATGTGCTGAAAAGAGACCACAATGGCTGAAGAAAGGTGGTGGAAGGCACCTGGAAAGGTGGCGTTAACTTCCACCGAAACCAATACCGTATTTGGACTTCACTAGCCCAGAGAACCAAGAGTGGCTTGCTGGCTCCGAATTAAATGACTCGCCAGGTTGGTAGGTAAATGGCTCCTCATGAGTAATGAGGGATGGGGGTGAACTGCCCATCTGTAGAGTTCTCAGACCTGACCACCGCGAGGAAAATCATGCCCAACACAACCTCGCCAATAGGATAAAAGGCAGGAAGAGTGGGCGATCAGGGGGCAGACGCGAGGGAAGGAAGAAGGAGAACTCTGAAAAAAATAAAAAAATACAGAGTGAGTGATAGTAGAGAAGAAGGAGAGTAACCTTCATTCTCGGTCACTAATAAACAGAGACGCAGTCTCGCAGCATCGTGGTCTCAACTCGGGGGTGGCTAGTGGTAAATCCATTGGGAGTCACTGAGCCTACGGTTGGGTGGAAACGAGCACCCCTCTCAGCAGTTGAAATCATACCTGGTGTTATTTCTGATAAGTGTTTTATATCCTATATCTTGAAGTATATGCTGATATGTATGCTCATAGTCTATGCAATTTATGAATGGTTTGAGCATAAGACTGTCTGTGTGGTGTTTTGATCAGAAATGGTGGTTTCATGCTTATAATGGAAAGACCACATATGGCTTATGTTTTACGAATTGCTATTTATAGGCTTACCGATATAAGTCAGACTTCAAGTCTTCTCTTGGGAGATTGTTCCTATGTTTGTCCTACCTGACGCCTTGGATAGATTTCCTCCCGAAGGCATCCTTTTGAGACCACTCCCTTACCTTAGAGAAGACCTTCTAGTCTGGTCTTCAAAACCTAGTGTAAATTACCTGAGGACCCGAAGAAGGATGTTATAGGTTAAGTCTCAAAACCTTGTACGAGGGAGAACGGTCCTCGTAGACCTCAAATTTTCGGCGTTTCGGCACCCGGAGTATGTAGGTGCGAGTTTTCTTGCACTCGTGAGTCTCGAAACCCCGACCCGCGAAATCCTGAAACGGGAGCGTGTGGATAAGAATCGATTGATGGACGAGATCTCGTTGGAAGATCTGTGGTCATTCATGACCATTAGATTGGAAGAAGAAACAAGGGCATTAAATTCCTAAAACCTTTTCCTTTATCTTTGTGAGTAGTGAAGAAATCAGGACCGTAGACCCCATGATCCATGGGAGTATCTGGACCGTTGGTTTTTCCACATCCAAGGAGCAGTGGGAGAGTGCACAACGCGGGACAGATCAGAACCGTCAGATCTTAGTTAGAAAAATCGACAACCATTGGATCTATCAGGAGATGCATGAGGGATAAGCCCTCGTGAATAGAGACGAATGTCCCGACAGAGAAATTGGTATCAGGATTTCACAAATCAGGAATTCGGGAGTCCCGTTGACAAGAGGTCGGGCTCTCATATCCATAAATCCCAAAAGAGATAGGATGGAGGTCTTATGAGGAATGGTCACCTGGATAAGGGCGTAGCCAGGAGGGCTAATGAGACAAAGACCATTCCGGGGAATCAGACTTCGGGATTCTAGAAGTCCTGATGACGAGAGGTCGGGAAAATTCACAATGAAAGTCCCGAAATAGATTTGAGCCTTCCATCTGAGGGAGGACATGTGGCTGCAATCCAGGGTTTTGGGGAAGTCCTGAAAGTAAAAGTCCATCAATATTTCATATTCCAGGGATTCAAATTGATAGAGGGTTTGTGTCACTAGGGGTCACAAGTTGCGAAATCACGAGGAGCAAGGATAGTCATTGGATCCAGGTCAAGGGAGGACCATTGGAACAGAGCCTCATCGCGCGTATCGCGCATTCGGAGGTTCGAAAGTTGAAAGGAACTTGTCTCGACTACGGAAGTCACGAAGTGCCGAGAGCCGAGGCATGAGTGTGGACATGTGGAAGAACCACAAGGTGGGGCCCGTGTGATTGACAGGCGGACACGCGCCGCACCGACAAAGGAGACAACACTCTGTTGACTTCTCGCACCTCAGGGATTCGTGAGATAAGAGCATGAGATCTCAACCCTTCGACTTGTGAAGTCACGAAGTTGCGATGGGAACTAATGCTTAGCCTAGCCATTGGTCATGAGCAGAGGGCCCTGACAGAAAGAAGCTATACCCATTTTGTGATTTCAGATATCGTGACTTTGGGAAGGAAGAGTCAGGAGTTTTGACTCGTGAACTCACGAGATTGCGAGTTGTGACAAGTGCCTTCAGGGATAGGCCTTGGTCATAGCGTTATGGTCACTCGGAGAGGGTGGAGCTCATGCCTAGTGTTGTTCGCACAAGGGAGCTTATGAAAGGACTTGTGGATCGATTGGAAGAAGATTCCAGCTAGGAATCAAAAGGAGTCGCTTTGGTTCATAAAAGAAATTGAACGATCCTTAAGACCGGGAGGTCGTGCAGAGATTTTTTCAAGGCAGAGGTGGCATCTGCAGCCTGTGGTAAGCCCCGTATAAGAAATTTGTAGTGGGTGTGTGTCAAATTGGTATCAAAGCATGGTTACAAAATTTGGCCTGCTTGGGCTCATGAACGAGTTACGCAGAAGCTCCATTCGGAACAATCCTAAAAAGAGTAACCCCCTGTCTTAACCTTCCTAATCAAAAGACAAAGTTAAGAATGAAAAACCCCTATTGTGTGTGTGTACATGTGAAAATATGAATTATGTACCGGTTATAAATAAATATAAAAATTGACTAACAATCAGCATTTTCCTTTTGCACACAAGCGGAAGATCAACCGTGGGAAATTATCAACGTATAGTATGGTGACTCACCAAGAAGTGGGAGAGGGATCCCCCAATAGAGACTAAGATTCTGATGAAAGGAGGGCAGTAGGGACCCCTCCAGATCTAGCCGAGACTATGAGGAGCCTCATGGTCGAATTACAAAGTTGTAAGGCGGACAATGAAAGGATGATGAAAGAACAAGAAAAGTAAATAGAAATTAACACAGTTTTACTGCAGAGTTTATCCGATCTACAAATACAAATGCAGCATGAACCTGAAACTCAGAAACATAGTCATATCAGTGGTCACACTGAGAGGAGCACCTCGAAAAAGGTCCATCCCAGAGGTAAAGGACAAGCATCAGATGATTCCTGTGAGAAGGAAGCTGGCGATTCAGAGGGCTCTTCTAGCAACAGAACTAGTTCCTATTCCCGAAAGAAACAGAAGAAGCAAAATCCTTCCAAAGGTCGAAAATTTGAAGAATTCAGAAAATCCAAACCACCCTCCTTCGACGGTGAAATAAAGAAGGGAGAGGAAGAAGAGGCATGGCTGCTTGGACTAAAGAAGTATTTCAGAGTCCATGACTTTTCAGAAAATATGAAGGCCCAAGTGGCCACCTTCAACTTGAATGGAAAGGCTTCCATTTGGTGGGAAGACATTAAGAATGTGAAAGGGGTTCATGAAGAGGACCTGTCTTGGGAACGGTTTGAGAAATACTTCTGAAAGAAGTATCTGTCGGAAAAATATTTCAACGAAAAGACTAAAGAGTTTTATGAACTCAAACTGGGACAACTCACTATAGAAGAATATGTCAACAAATTCCTCGATTTTTTGAGGTATGTACCCTATATAAAAGTGGAAAATGAAAAGGTGCAATGCTTTATTAGTGGACTACCTAAGGACTATCAGAACATAATTTAATTTGATGAGCCAAAGACTCTAGAAGGCACTATTTGAAAGGTGACCTATTGTCATGAACAGTTGGGGCATTGACCAGAACCTCGCGAGGGATGGAAACAGAAGAATAGTTCAAGATTTCAGAAAAGGGGAATTAAATCCCCAGGATTTAAGAACTATAAGAAGAACCCAAGAATGAGCCTCCTAGCCTGGAGTATGTACCAACAGAATTTTCCCTCCTTGAGTGGAGATAAAACTTCTGGACCCATATGAGTGAAGACTGATAACCCAAAGAGAGAACCTTTGAAATGTTGGGGTTGCGGGGAAGAAAATATATTGAGAGACTATCCACATCAACAATATAATAGTCAGAGGATTTATAACATCCAAGAAGCTACCACCATCAATGATGTGGCCAGGAGTGTGCCACAAATTTATGCAGCCTTGGATAATAACCAAGCTGACCACCAAGCTTCAGTAGTGGAAATACAAGGTATGATTTCCAACCATCTAGTGTCTGTTTTAACCGACCCTAGTTCAAATTTGAGTTATATAGCCCCTAAAGCTATTGATAAGTGTAAACTACAACCAAAAAGACATACCAAGCCATGGTTGGTACAATTAGCCATTGGCACCAAAAGAAGGGTAGCGGAGGTTATACCAGCCTGCCAATTGATGTTGGGTAGATTCCCCACCCAAACAACCCTTAACTTATTACCCCTAGGATCATATGATCTGTTGATTGGTATGGACTGGCTAGCTACCCATAAAGCCAGATTGGACTGTTACCATAAAACTTTAGAATGTGTAAGTAAAGAAGGGAAAAAGATAACTCTTCAAGGGATCTGAAAACCTGTCTCGGTGAGACAAATATCATCTCTGCAAATGAGAAAGTATTTTCAAAAGGGATGTTCCCTCTATGCGATACAAGTGTTGAAAATAATCAAAGGTGACAAACCAAGCCCTGACGATCACCCTATCCTGAGAGAATATAGAGATGTGTTTCCGGAAGAGGTATCGGGTCTACCTCCGAGAAGGAACATAGACTTCTCAATAGAACTTGCACTGGGAGTAGTGCTAGTGTCTAGGACACCCTACCGGATGAGTAACCCCGAGTTAGTTGAACTCAAGTTGCAATTAAAAGAAATGATGGATAAGGGCTATATTCGGCCCAGCGTGTCTCCATGGGGAGCACCAGTCCTGTTCGTGAAAAAGAAGGACAATACCCTTAGACTATGTATAGATTATAGGCAACTCAATAAGGTAACTATAAAGAACAAGTACCCCTTGCCCAGGATCGATGACTTGTTCGACTAATTGGGGGGTGAATCTATTTTCTCAAATATTGACTTGAGGTCGGGATACCATCAAGTCTGAATCAAGGGTGAAGATATCCATAAAACTGCCTTCCGGACACGGTATGGTCACTATGAATTCGTGGTAGTGCCATTTTGGTTAACCAATGCCCCTGCCACTTTCATGTGCTTGATGAACAATGTACTCAGCAAATTCCTAGACAAATTTGTGCTTGTTTTTATTGACAATATATTAATCTACTCCAAGAACAGAAAAGAGCATGAAGAGCATCTTAGACTTGTGCTGCAAGTGCTAAGAGAACATCAAATTTATGCCAAATTCAGAAAATGTGAATTCTTCCAGAAGCAAATACATTACTTAGGCCATGTTCTCTCCGAAGGAGTAGTAGTAGACCCTGACAAAATCAGGTCTATCATGGAATGGCCTACCCCAAAGGATGTTTCGAACATCAGATCCTTTATGGGATTAGCAGGATACTATAGGATATTTATAAAAGTATTCTCCAAGATTAGTTGTCCAATCCCTGCCCTCCAGAAGAAGGGGACAAAATTCCTATGGACACAGAAATGTGAAGGAAGATTTCAAACCCTGAAACATCTACTGACCCATGCACCTGTGTTGAAGATCGCCAATCCTGAAGCTGACTTCCTTGTGTGCACAGATGCCTGTAAAGAAGGGCTCGGAGGAGTCCTTATGTAGGAAGGAAGTGTGATCTGCTATGAATCTCGAAAATTGAATGAGCATGAGGTCAACTATGTGATCCCTTCATCCAGACCGTGACCATGTACCTACAACAAGAACCCACCAGAGTAAAATATGAAGGCTACCAGATGACCGAAGGAGGTCTTCTCACTTACGGAAGCAGATTTTATATTCTAGATTGTGATGACTTGAAGAGGTTCACACTGGATGAACTATATAAAAGACCCTATTTTGGTCATCCAGGATACCAGAAGATGATCACGGCCACTAGGAGACAATTCTATTGGCCTGAAATGAAGAAAGACATAGCCGAATACTTGGCCAAATTTATAGAGTGCCAACAAGTTAAAGCAGAACACCGACACCCAGCAGGATTATTACAACCTCTACCAATCCCAGAATGGAAATGGGAAACCATCTCCATGGATTTCATCACTGGGTTTCCAACATCGACCAAACAAAACGATGCCATTATGGTAGTGGTGGACAAATTGAGTAAGTCTGCCCATTTAATCCCTGTCAAATCCACTTGCAAAGCAATCGATATCACCTAGGTATTCATGAAGGAGATATTCAAACTGCATGGTATGCCGAAAGAGATCGTGTCCAACATAGACACGAAATTTACTTCTAACTTTTGGAAATCACTAATGGCTGGCTTAGAGACCAAATTGTTGTTTAGCACCACCTATCACCCTCAAACCGACGGACAGATAGAAAGAGTGAACCAAATATTTGAAGACATGCTAAGGATGCATGTAATTCATCAACCCAAGAAGTGGGAAGACTACCTACCACTAGTAGAATTCACCTACAACAACGGCTACCAAACATCCTTAAAGATGAGTCCCTTTGAAGTCCTCTATGGTAGACTGTGTAACACTCCCGTCAGCTGGAGTAATCCCGTAAACAGGATTTCTTTTGGACCTGACATGTTGAAAGAAATGGAATAGCAAGTGACTCAGATCAAACAAAACCTAAAGGTTGCTCAGAACCGACAGGAAATGTATGCCAACCAAAAGAGAACTCCAAGAGAGTTCAAAGTGGGAGATCATGTATATCTCAGAGTTAAGCCCGGGAAAAGTTCCCTGAAAATGGGAGCTTGTACCAAGTTGGTACCTCGGTATTGTGGACCCTTTGAGGTTCTAGATAGAGTGGGACTTGTAGCCTATAGGCTAGCACTTCCTCCCACAGTCAAAGCACATAATGTTTTCCATGTCTCATTATTGAAGAAATATGTACATGATGCTAACCATATAATTGATTGGTCTGTGATCCAGGTGGAACCGGAGGGAGAATTTCTACCAGAACCTCAATGCATGTTGGACAGAAAGGAAACCCCACTCCAGAACTAAACCATTTCACAGGTCAAGGTACAATGGAAACATTTTGGCCCAGATGAGGCTACATGGGAAATGGAGGATGCCATGAAATGGGCATATCCGATTTTGTTTACATCTGTACATGCATGTCAAGTTGATAGATAAAACATCGAGGATGATGTTCCTTTAAGGGGGAGGGAATTGTAACACCTTGTTTCCCCTAGTCTATAAAAATAACTATACTGGCCAAATATTGTGGCAAACTTAGAAATGAGAATGTGTGATGTGAATGGACCTTGTNTATATATATATATATATTACAGGACTGCTAAGAGGGGGATGTGTTGAAAAGAGACCGCGATGGTTGAAGAAAGGTGGTGGAAGGCACCTGGAAAGGTGGTGTTAACTTCCACCGAAACCAATACCATATTTGGACTTCACTGGCCCGGAGAACCAAGAGCGGCTTGCTGGCCCCGAATTAAATGACTCACCAGGTTGCTAGGTAAATGGATCCTCATGAGTAATGAGGGATGGGGGTGAACCACTCATCCATAGAGTTCTCAGACCTGACCACCGCGAGGAAAATCATGCCACACACAACCTCACTGAAAGGAGAAAAGGTAGGAAGAGTGGGCGATCAGGGGGCAGACGCGAGGGAAGGAAGAAGGAGAACTCTAAAGAAAAAAAAAAATACAGAGTGAGTGATAGCGGAGAATAAGGAGAGTAACCTTCATTCTCGGTCACTGATAAACAGAGACACAGTCTCGTAGCATCATGGTCTCAGCTCGGGGGTGGCTAGTGGTAAATCCATTGGGAGTCGTTGAGCCTACGGTTGGGTGGAAATGAGCACCCCTCTCAGCAGTTGCAATCATACCTGGTGTTATTTTTGATAAGTGTTTTATATCCTATATCTTGAAGTATTTGCTGATATGTATGCTCATAGTCTGTGCAATTTATGAATGGTTTGAGCATAAGATTGTCTATGTGGTGTTTTGACCAGAAATGGTGGTTGCATGCTTATAATGGAAAGACCACGTATGGCTTATGTTTTACAAATTGCTATTTATATGCTTACCTATCAAGTCAGGCTTCAAGTCTGCTCTCGAGAGATTGTACCTTTGTTACTCCTACCTGATGCCTTGGATATATTTCCTCCCGAAGGCATCCTTTTGAGACCACTCCCTTACCTTAGAGAAGACCTTCCAGTCTGGTCTTCAAAACCTGGTGTAATTTACCTGAGGAACCGAAGAAGGATGTTAGAGGTTAAGTCTCAAAACCTTGTATGAGGGAGAACGGTCCTCGTAGACCTCAACTTTTCGGTGTTTCAGCACCCAGAGTATCTAGGTGCGAGTTTTATTGCACTCACAAGTCCCGAAACCCTGACCCGCGAAATCCCAAGATAGGAGTGTGTGGATAAGAATCGATTGATGGATGACATCTCGTCGGAAGATCTGCAGTCATTCATGACCGTTATATTGGAAGAAGAAACAAGGGTGTTAAATGCCTAAACCCTTTTCCTTTATCTTCGTGAGCAGTGAAGAAATCAGGACCGTAGACCCCATGATCCATGAGAGTATCTGGACCATAGACCCCATGATCCATGGGAGTATTTGGACTTTTTGTTTTTCCATGTCCAGGGAGCAGTAGGAGAGTGCACAGTGTGGGATAGATCTGAACCGTCAGATCTTAGTTAGAAAACTCGACAGTCGTTGGATCTGTCAAGAGATGCATGAGGGATAAGCCCTCATGAACAGAGACGAAAGTCCTGACAGAGGAGTTGGTATCGGGATTTTGCAAATCGGGAATTCGAGAGTCCCGTTGACAAGAGGTCGAGCTCTCGTATTCATAAATCCCAAAAGAGATAGGACGAAAGTCTTATGAGGAATGGTCACCTGGATCAGGGTGTAGCCAGGAGGGATAATGAGACAAAGACCATTATGGGCAATCAGACTTCGCGATTTCGGAAGCCCTGATGATGAGAGGTCAGGAAACTTCACAATGAAAGTTCTGAAATAGATCTGAGCCTTCCATCTAAGGGAGGACATGTGGCTGCAATCCCGAGTTTTGGGGAAGTCCCAAAAGGAAGAGTCCATCTGTATTTCGGATGATGGGGATTCGAATTGATAGAGGGTTTGTGTCACTAGGGGTCGCAAGTCACGAAATCGCGAGGAGCAAGGATAGTCGTTGGATCCAGGTCAAGGGAGGACCGTTGGATCAGAGCCTCGTCGCTCGTATCGTGCATTCATAGGTTCGGAGATTGAAAGGACCTTGTCTTGACTGCAGAAGTCGCAAAGTGCTGAGAGCCGAGGCGTGAGTGTGGACACATGACAGAACCATAAGGTGGGGCTCGCGTGATTGACAGGCAGACACATGCCACAGGGGGAAAGGAGTCAACACTCTGTTGACTTCTCACATCTCGGGGATTTGTGGGATAAGAGCATGAGAGCTCAAGCCTTCGACTTGTGAAGTCGTGAAGTTGCGATGGGAGCTAATGCTTAGCCTAGCCATTGGTCACGACTAGAGGGCACTGACATAAGGGAGCTATAATGATTTCATGATTTCAAATATCATGACTTTGGGAAGGAAGAGTCAGGATTTTTGACTCGCGAACTCGTGAGATTGCGAGTTGTGACAAGCACCTTCAGGGATAGGCCTTGGTCATAACACTGTGGTCGCTTGGAGAGGGTGGAGCTCGCTCCTAGTGTTGTTCACACAGGGGAGCTTCTGAAAGGACCTATGGATCAATTGGAAGGAGATTCCAGCTGGGAATCAAAAGGAGCCGCTTCGGCTCATAAAATAAACTGAGCGATCCTTAAGACCGAGAGGTCACGCAAAGATTCTGTCAAGGCAGAGGTGACATCTGCAGCCTGTGCTAAGCCTCGTATAAGAAATTTGTAGTGGGTTTGTGTCATGTTCACCACAACAATCCATGAATTCTTTTGATGTAAAATCTCCACCATAGTTTGATCTCAAACATTTGATTTTAAAGTTTGTCTCTGTTTCAACAATCTCTTTGTATATCTTGAAATGTTTGAATTCCTCTGACTTCTTCTTGAGAAATAAAACTGCGATCATTCTTGTGTAGTCACAATTCAATAGCATGAAGTATTATTCACCATTTAATCCATGTGTTCTCCTTGGTCCACACATATAGGTATGTACAATATCCAATGGTTTTTTCATTGAGTAATCCTTTGATTTGAACTTGGTCTTGGTCTGATTTCCTTGAAGACGATACTTGCATAGAGTATTCATTGGATTTGAAATTTCAAGCATTTCTTTTACTTCTTCCTTTCTACTGATTTTGACAAGATTGTCAAATTTCATGTGACCCATTCTTCTGTGCTAGAGCCAACTTTCATTTTCCTTTCCAAAACAACAACTTTATTTTCCAATTTCATTCAAAACATATATATTGTTCGAAGTCCCTATCGTCGTTGCCACTAAATTTCCTAATCCTTCTTTCCTAATTTCACATTTCTTTGAGTCAAACTAAAGTGTATGTCCTTGATCGCACATTTTACTTACACTTAGCATGTTGTGTTTCATATCTTCGACCAATAGAACATTTTCTAGCATGGCATTTTTGCTTCCAATCTTAACTATGCCTCTACCTATAATTTTAGCTGAATGATTATTTCCATATGAAACTGATCCATATATTTCTTTCTTTAGAGTTATAAACTTGTTCTTATCACCTATCATATGCTTTGAACAACCACTCTCAACATACCAATCACTTTTCATTTTTTGGGATTTTAGAGCAAGCGCTTTGATTCTGCTTTCTTTTCCATATCTCTTATGGTTTCAATATCTGACTCTTAATGTTATTCTTTGATTCCCTAGCTGGAATAATCAATCTACAATTATTCTCTATGTGTCCAAAATTGTTGCATTTGTAGCATTCTACTTCATTGCTCAATGAACCAAAACTATTTTCGTTTATGGTGTATGCTTCATAAAATTTTATGGGATAACCATTATTTAAGCACCCCACATAGTTTCTTCGGTTCTTGGCATAGGCTCTGCATTTTACAACTTTGTGTCCAAAATTAGCACAATTAAAACAATCACCATACAGGAACCTTTGATATATGGGAGTATATGATCTTATTTGTGATGCACTCCTTCTAAATTCCTTTTCTTGAGTCTTCTTTATTTCTAGAATGTTCTTCTTTCGGGGCATGCATTCTTCCTTCTTGACAGAATCTTTGATAATCTCTGCATAGGTGTTTTTTCCTGCTTCTTGTTCTGTTGTCTTGGAGATCGATCCTTTCTCATTCTTTACTTGATTGTATCCTAGTCTGGATCTACCATCGGATGGTATTTTACTGTTGATGATTTGATCCAATATTATGGTGCTCTTCTGCTACATATCTTTCTTATGAATATCTTTCCTTAAAGACATTATTTTTTCTTCCAAGCTTCCAATCGTTTTCTCATTTTCTTCTAACTAACTTCTAAGTATTTCCTCAATTCTTTTGTATTCTTCTATTTGAATTTTTAGACTCGTGATCATATGCTCGAGTTCTTGAGAGTTGAAATTCTGAGATCCCTCTTTCATTTTTAACTCTTCCTTTAGTGATTTGTTTTTCTTTCTTTCCTTCCTAAGTTCTTCTAATGCACTTATTAACTCTACTCTAAGATTGA